>OZ014477.1:30730436-31029183 GCA_963965965.1 Trididemnum nubilum | reverse complement strand
TAAGCTTTGCGCGACTTCATGCTCGGCGAAGCTGCATACCGCTGCCATAATTTCTTTTTTTACTGTATGTTTTGCATATTTTTTAATATGTTAATTCGCGATTTCCAAAATGATCAATTTTTTTATCGTTGTAATATCTTTGTGAGATATCTAAAATAAAATTAAACGCGGAGAAAGACGATAATTTTGGGCTATTTAAACAAGGCTTGTGGCTACGTGCAATAGCATATTGGAGTGACTAAGAGTAACATATGCAGTGTACTTTTAATTTAAGAATTTTTCAAAAAGAACCAGAAATAATGCAAAAAAAAACAACATTCGTATATTAATTTTTTTCGATTGAGCATAAAATACTTGCTAGAAATAACTTACCGTACTGCGAATATTGAGCGAGTCAAATTCTGCTCATTATGTTTTTTAAGTACCAGACTTATAAAAAAACTGTTATGTACGGTTATCTTCATGCAAATTTGTTGAGTTTTGGTACCCTTATTGTAAATTTAGTCTAGCATGTTAGCGGAGGTAAAAACTAAAAAAGGACTTGTGCAAAGTATTAAGTTACCAAAATAGTAAAATTTGAACCATAATTGCGGTAGACGTAAATCTAAACATTTAAAATGTTAGAAAAAAGTTTGGAGTTTTACAAAACCTTATTATTTTGCAATATTTTAGCTCGTCGAACTCGAATTACTCGGATAGAATTGAAACAAGAAATTAATTCCGTTCATCAAAAATTGGATGCTATTTTGTCCAAGATTGGGCAATGCCCTGCAGTTGCGATTGCATCCGTTCTGGTAATTGGATGTCCGGAAGAATTTTCGCTTCCGGTGGGCGAAATGAGGGTCTTTGAAAAGTTGGAATCCACGCAGCTAGAATGTGTTGAGTCTCAAAAAAAGCTGGTAAGATATATTTTGTTCTTGCAATGTTGTATAAAAATAACAAAAATGTGACTTTTTTGCCGTTTTTTAGCCTTGTCTACACTCTGCTTCAATTTTTAGTTAGCGCATGCTCACTTTTTAGTTGTATTGTGTTACTTGAAGTTGCTCTACGTTCGAACAGGCGCGGTCGCTTGAGCGAGACTAGGTTTAAAATTTTTTTCGCTCGGCAGCGATTAGCTGCACTTTGGCTTAGCGTAGAATTTATACGAAAAAATGCCGAATATGGGCGTGTGGTTGGCGAAAATGTGGTTCAGTCTTGACACTGTGATTTGATTCGCTCTCGTTCGTATGCACGTTAAACACACAAAAACCTTGCGCATAGTGTAGATGGTGCTTTATAAGAAGTGCAAGTCGACTTCGACATTAAGCTATAAAAGAATTACTTGAAATGCTACGGATTCTCGCTAGTTTGGTAGTATAAGCCTGTGATTCTGTGTATGCCGGTTAATTTTTGTTGCGTTCGAGCGTCAACTATCAGTAAGATTAAATATAAATAAGTGGACCGTTTTTTATTTAGGTAACATATTTACAACGCTACTTCTCCAAGGATCCTAAAAAGAGCATCCGCGAAATGCTTTCATGTATATTCACGGATGTGTTAATGGAAAAATTTAACTGGTTGGGCTAGCGTGGCTCAAAGCATGGCCTGAAGAGCAGCAACATTGAAGAAATTTTGAATGGTAAGTTGTTATAGTTGTTTGGGTTTTTTAAAAGGTTAACTCCTTATATTGTTCCTGGTATAAACTTATCCGTGTTGAAATAAATAACCATTTTATTCGGCACAATAATCACTTGGCCCGTAGACCATATAAAGTCAGTTTCCGGCTTCATATTTTAAGGGTATAATTCGCTTTAGCATAAGCAGGATTAGGAATTGGACGTTTTTTGTAGAATATTATAAATCTTTCCATTACTCAATTGGGAATTAGAATGGAATTCTTTGCCTAGTTTTAAAGTCAGAAGTCGAAATTCGAGCCATAAGTTGTAAAAAGGAGGATAGCAGGCAAAATCAATCGGGTTTCTAAAATAAGTGTAATGTATAGATAGTCTTTTCTTGCGTTAACTCCATTCCTTTTAAACAATCTGTTTGAGAGATGTCTAATTTCCCTTAAAGCCGAGATCCGGTCTAGCTAAATTTTATATCAAGAAATAGCTTATTAACTTTTAAAAGAAAACCCGTGAATTGTCTGCTCTATGGCGTACCTGAGGAATTTTCAAATAATTTTTACGTTGGTTGATTTTTAATGAAGTGGATATTTCAAGTCCTGAGGAGAGAAATAATTACGCCGTTTCAGGTTGTTTGTTGTGTTGTATTACCACAGTGTGTTTTCGCTATACATTAGGTTTATTCCCTTGTGAAAAAAAAACTCTTCAGTAGTTTTGCAGCGTCATAACATGGCGTAACCTCTCCGCCAATCAGCTTTCACTTTCACGGCGTGCATGTTTTTCGAAAGCTTCCACTGTTTTTTTTTTTTAATATGTTTGTACAGTTAGTTCATGGAGGACTATGCACTGAGAATTTAATGATAAGCTATAGCCAGTATCCTTGAGTCTAAGGGCACAATCAAAACTATGATAAACAGCCTAAGACATACGACACAGAATGTCATCGCCTTGTTAATCATGTTGGTGGATTTTTTACGGGTATTTATCACAGTATATACTTTAAAACAAAATGTGTGCGAAGTAAAGATGGTTACATATCGCTGCCTTTCGCCAATTTTGATAATTTGTGAGAGTGTGATAAAACAAGCTGGACCGTGGGAATGAAACCTGATTGCTTGAGAGCTTGTTATGATGCAACAGAGGCAAAAAATAGTTGTACAGTTTAACAATACAAAATGTTTGGAGTGAAACTGAACCTACTGTATGGTTAATAAATACTGTTGCATTACTAATATTTTAATGCAAAATTTATTTTTGAGTCTCTGTGTGGAAAGAATGAGTAAGCGTAATGTAAAAGTGCTATTAGCTTCCAATACCTACTATTGCTGCTGCTTGCAGTAGGCAACATAAATGCAGCCAGTTCGTTTGTTATTGGGTCCACGACAACTGACCGCGAGCAAACTGACCGCAAACAAACTGACCACGAGCAACGCCGATTGGCTGAGAAGGGCGATCCTAAATATATTTTTACTATCGCCAGAGCCATCTTGCCCAAACCCTCACGTTGTGACGAAATCACTGCGACGAAATGAGTGACCAAATCACTGTAACGAAACCACTGGTTCGCGGTCAGTTGACTTGGCTCGTTTGTTATTAGCCTTCGTCATTTTTTGTATTATTACGCAGCTATCGCTAGTTGTAATTTCATGGTTCCTAAACATTGAAGTTTATCAGATAATTCATCCTTTAATAGCTTACTGGTGCTAACTGATGAAATAAATTTTAGCGGGAAATTAAACTTTTCCCTAAGCTCACTTTTTTACGTTTAGAACTTCAAAATATGTTTGCAAATATTAGCAATACACGCAACAACAAACAAAAGAAATTTCTCTCCGCAGCGAATTAAAATATCCACTCCATTGACAACCAGCTAATGTAAAATCATGTGAACATTTCGCGGAGTATGTCAGCATAAAGCAGACAATTTTCGCGTTTTTTCTGAAGAAATAAAATAGCAAGCTCGTTTTTTGTCTGTGCTCAGAGCATTGTTTTGATATAACGTTTGGCTAAACCGTAGCTCGGATTTAATGTACATGGTCGATTCAAGTTTGCAACGCTGACGTTAATGATCGTTTGTAGAAATCCCAATGATTTTATCTGCTTTCTCTAAAAACAACAAATTTTTTCGGAATAGTCGGGAGTCAGAGTCTACTAATTCTTGCCAATTTCGATTAATATATTTCTAATTTTGCTACCTGTTTTCATATGTTTTATTTTGCTTTGCAGCTGCTGTACGTACAGCGGATTCGAAAGTTATAAATCCCCTTGTCTAAAAAGTGATACAAGAATATGTAAAATCTGCAACCAAGAGACTGCAAAGGCCTAGGCCACCTGTTGTATGAACTAGTGTTTTTTATGTTTTTTATTTGGGTTTGTAAATAAATGTTTGATAAACTCAGCTGTTGAGCATGCTGTATATGAAATTATATTATTCAGTAGAATACTTCGAAGTGTTTATATTTAGTGATAGCAAGCTGGAAACACAAAATCACTGATCGCTTTAGAAGGCGCCAGTAAGTTTTAACAAAACTTGCTGAATTAGTAGCTTTTTGTGACAAAAATTTATAGCAGCTTTACGAACAGTTTATCGTGCAACATTCTGGTCAAGACTTGTGTTTCGCGTATCTATCAGAAGTTTTAAAGGATCGTATAAAGAACCGATGATAAATTCGTATCGAAATCACGTAAAAACTGTTAGTCAAACACGTGTCGAAAACCGTTGTTAAAACACGTGTCGCAATCGCGTAAAAACTCGAGTCGAACACGAGTCAAGAATTGATAATAAACACGTGTCCAATTCACGTATTTTTTACGGGTTAAAAACACGTAGTCAACACGTGTTAGGGTTACGTAGCAAACACGGGTGACGTTGGTGCAAAACGTCGTGAAAAACCCGTGTTTTGTACACGGGTTTTACACGTCTAACGGGTTGGTGAACACGTGTTTTACTCGTTTATTACACATGGCAATGTTTAAAACACGTGTCCAATTCACGTATTTTTTACGTGTTAAAAACACGTAGTCAACACGTGTTAGGGTTACGTAGCAAACACGTGTTAGGGTTACGTAGCAAACACGTACCAAAACACGTGTAAAACACGGGTGACGTTGGTGCAAAACGTCGTGAAAAACCCGTGTTTTGTACACGGGTTTTACACGTCTAACTGGGGTTGGTGAACACGTGTTTTACTCGTTTATTACACATGGCAATGTTTATGGGGGAAGACTACAAACAAAAACATTATTTACAATGATGCTCAAATTCAAAATATTAACTCAATTCTTTGTGGTTACTACTGTGTGTATTATATAACAGAGCGAAATAAGGGGAGAACAGCAAACGAACTATTGCTAGATTTTCATGAAAAACCTACACCTTTTAATGAAATGTTTATGAAGTTTTATGTATCATATATTAAAGATGGAAACTTATTGTGTTAGAGAAAAGAAAAAAACTAAATGTGTTCCAGGTTCTGATGAAATTATAAAAGCAAAAGGAAATGGTCGCCTGATGTTACGTTGCATTTGTGCTAGTTGTGGTATTACAAAGCATAGTTTCATTAAAACCAACAAAAAAGGAGGCTTGTTAGACCTTCATGCTGCGATAGGAAAATTACCAAAACCAAAAGGTGGGTTCACTCTTCCAAGTCACAAGTACACTGGGCCATATAATCCTTTGGATAAACAACTTGATTCGAACGACCAACCTTTACCAGGCCAAGAACCTTACAATCAAATAGATGCTATTGCAATGAAACATGGTATTTGTTACCGTGATAATGACAATAAAAAAGGTAAACTAAAATGTGATAAAGATATGTTAGACAGTTTATCGCAAACAAAAACGAAAGGTATCCGAGAATCGTTTGATAAAAAGTTAGTACAAGCAGCAATTGGAACTAAATATAAGTTGGGGTTAGGTGCAAAAAATGGGAAAAGGCGTCGTGGCAAACAGAACTAGCTGATGAACTACACAAACCAGTAAAGAAAAAGTTTCTGCGACGCCGAGTTATAAGCAAATCAATTGATGAAATATGGGCGACTGATTTAGTAGAAATGCAAAAGTTTAGCAAATGGAATAAAGGTTACCGATATTTACTTATGGTGATTGACGTATTTTCTAAATTCGGATGGATAGTCCCTTTGAAAGACAAAACGGGTAAAACTGTTGCTAATGCTTTCAAGAAAATCTTCAAAGAAAAAAGAATCCCAAAATTCTTATGGACTGATAAGGGAAAAGAATTTTACAACAAAAATACAAAAAGCCTGTTGGACCAACACAACATTAAATTATATTCAACTGAAAATGAAGAAAAAAGTTCTGTTTTTGAACGCTGGAACCGCACTATCAAAAATAAAATGTGGAAGCAATTTACAAAACAAAGTTCAACTCAGTACTTAGACATGCTACCTGAGATAGTTGATGAGTACAACAACAGCTATCATTCATCCGTGAAAATGACGCCTGTTCAAGCAAGCGAAAAAGAAAATCAAGGAATTGTTTACTATAATTTGTACGCTAAAATTAAACCAATAAAAACTAAAGCAAAATTTAAAGTTGGTGACACAGTTAGACTTTCAAAATACAAGCGAAAACTTTTTGACAAGGGTTTTACTCCAAACTGACAGAGGAACTGTTTCTAATTTCTAAAGTTTTAAATACCAATCCACACACTTACGAAATCACTGATCTTCGTGGTGATTTAATTTCTGGAACTTTCTATGAACAAGAACTTTTGAAAACGAATCAAACTAAATTCAGAATAGAAAAAGTTGTTCGCAAAGATAATAAAAAGAAATCGGCATTAGTTAAGTGGTCTGGATACAGCAGTGATTTTAATAGCTGGATTCCGATTGAAGAATTAGAGCAACTTAAATCTACATATAAATAAAAGATGTTTTGTGGATTTCAACCTTCAAATTTATCAGTTCCAGAAAATATAGAAGATATAAAACAAAAGTGGAATAAACGTGTTTTAACTTACTGTATCACGAACTTAACACCAAAACTTACAGAAGAATCGATACACAAACAAATTGATTCTGCTTTTAAAGTTTGGGATAAACCTACAGCACTTAAATTTAAGAAAGTACAGCCAAATGAGCCCTGTGACATAAAAATTAGTTTTTGTGCCAAGGAACATGGCGATGGATTCCTTTTTCAAGGTAAAGGCGGTGTTTTAGCTCATGGATTTTATCCAGGTTCAGGAATTGGGGGTGATTTACATTTTGATGCTAATGAAGATTGGACAGACCAAGAAACACCTCCCAAACACAACTTATTTGTAGTAGCTGTTCATGAAATAGGTCATTGTTTAGGTTTAACCCATTCACAAAGTACAGATTCTATCATGTATCCTACTTATAAACACGAGTGGTCAAAAGTATCAAGTGATGTTCTATCAAAAGAAGACATTGAAAGAATACAAAAGGCGTACGGTAAACCCAAAGTGAAAATATTTGATAGCGATGGCTTTACAATTAAAGTGAAACCTATAGAAAATGACAAAATCAAACTAATTATTGAAAAGATTTAAACACGACTGAAGCGTAATTATGAACGCAGCCTTCGATAAAATCGTTGTCATGTCTTATATAAACAATCGCAAATCTGTAGGATATCAAACAATGTGTGATAAAAATTAAAGTAGGCAGCTTCAACAAAAAAGATTGAAGCTGGTTCTGATAACAACAAATAAAATCGACAACGAGCACAAGTTGGTTACATGTGACAAGCGCTCAATTGCGAGTTTAATATCTCCTACTAACATCGGGAGGGGGGGGGACTGAGAACCACGATTTAAAAAAAAATTGGAAACACAAGGACGGTTTCAGTGCATTTTAAGTCATTTTGTTTCCAGTGCATTTTTTAAGAGTCAGGTGACCTGCTTTGCACTGAACGATTTTTATTGAGAATGGGCCGACTACAGTGCAGTCACGTGACCTCTCTTAATTTGAGACACAAGGACGGTTACAGTGCAGTCACGTGACCTTTGTGCACCGAACACGCCATATACATAACTACTAATGTTATGGCTACTCTAATTCCGTTCGAGTAGAAGAAGTTTAAAGGATGCCATGACTCAACAAAATATATCTCGTGCGACCAGCAGAGTTACTGAATATTTATTTTGTATTGTTGTTTTCGCATCACTACGAACTCACCAAAGATTCATCTGAAACAAAATGACGCAAACAATCTCTAGTGTGGTTTAATCGATTGATCTTAAGATATGCACAAGAAATATTAGTTAGCCACTTGCTCCTTTGTGTCGTTAATGAAGATTTCCTACTATTTCTAGGATATCGTTTTTGGGTAGTTGTCAAATCAAGTCAAGTCATTTTTATTTTTGTCTGTAACAAAAATATTACAGTAACAGAAATCACAAACTCAACAATATACGATATTAAAAAACAAGGCTCATGTACAACTTAAAAATTAGTTTTCACGACAAGGAAGCTGCGAAAAGACCTTATCGATCATCGAGTCAAGCAGCCACCCAGATGCCAACATATTATATTTTTTGATAATAAATAGAGGTACCGGTAATAAAAAATACATGAGAAAGAGTTAGAGATATATTATTAACATAATTCAACAAGTTAGGTTGAAATCCTAAATTCTAAGACTTGTATGATTCCACAGAAGAGTTTTTCAACTTTACCTTAAAAGAAATTGGAGATAGCAAACGTATTGAATGAGGAATGGAATGCCAAATTTTGACGCCCTGGTACCTAGTGCTATTTTGCAATCTGTAAGAGCGAAATTGTGAAATGTATAAAAGATCATTTTCTTGAGAGGTAGATCTCGTCGATCTCTGTGAGATTTTGCATGTCTTTTCAAAATATTTGGAAAAGTTATTCGGAAGATGTCGAGGCCTGCATACAATATTGTACATTAGTTTTGATATTTCAGTTTTGTACACATCGGTCAATTTTGGAATGTTACGTTTGTAGTAAAATGGGGTAGCTCTATCTTGAAAGGCACCACTCCCTACCAGTTTTACTACTTTGTTTTGAAGAGTTCTTATTTTCATCAAATAGGTCGGATACTTTGATCCCCAAATAACTAGACCATATAACAAATGTGGGTGGAAAAGTGCATAATAAAGTTTTATTAATGCATCTTTAGGAAGAACGAATTTTAGTTTACAAATAAAACCAACAGCTTTGGACAAGTTGGTTTCTAAGATTTTAATGTGATTCTCGAAAGTTAACTTTGAGTCAAGTGTTACCCCCAAATATTTGACAGAGTTAGAAAGGGGGGCAGTAGTACCGTTCAGGAGTACATCAAAATCCGTCACTAACTCATTCATTCTTGGGGATATGACAAGGAGTTGGCTTTTTTCAGGGATTAATTGTTAACTTACTAGATTTGCACCATTCTGAAAGCCTTATCAGTTCCAAATTTAGCTCAGTTTGGAGATTGCCTAAATTTGAATGATGAACAGTTAAACAGGTGTCGTCCGCAAATAATCTGGGAATAGTTTTAGTTGAATTAGGTAAATCATTAACGAATAATAAAAGTAATAAAGACCTAATGTTGATCCCTGAGGGACACCAAAAGGATTTGTCTTTAATGAAGATTGTGTTTTGTTTATGGAGACAAATTGCTTCCTAGGTAGAAAAAATTTTATTAATTAAAGGTTCTGGCCACGTATGCCGTAATGATCCAGTTTGGCTTGAAGAGTCGAATGGCAAACAGAGTCAAAGGCTTTTTTTAAGTCAAAAAAAACAAAGCCGTATAGTGCTTAATGTTGATGTTATCTTATGTAAAGTTACAATGTCAGTTATAGCATGGATAGTGGAAAAGTTACATTGAAAACTATATTGCAAGGGGATTAAAATATTATATTTGCCCAAGAATTTAGTTAATCTTTGATATATCAGTTTTTCAAGAATTTTGAAATAGTGGAAAGAATAAAAACAGGACGATAGTTGTTTGGATCATTCTTGTTACCATTTTTATGAATCGGGATAACTTTGGCTTTAATAACTTTAATAATTTAAAATATCTGGAAAAATCCCACTTGGAAAAGCATAATCATAAAGTATAAGAAGGTATGGAGCAATTACCAAGCTGGCTGTTTTGATAAAGAAAGCTGGAATATTATCCTGCCCTACGGCTTTGTTCACGCTTAAGGAATTTAGAGAATCAACGATTTCATAGAGGTTAGGTGCTTTTAAAAACATACTAGATGAATTTCGATTTTTTAAGTAACTCATAAATTTTCTGTTATCTTGGCATGGTATATCTTTTGCTAAGTTTTCTCCAATTAAGCAAAAAAACTTATTGAAGTTTTCAGCTAATTCAACAAGGTTATTACTATCATTTTCCAAATCATTACTCTGAGTATTTAATGATTGCTTAGACTTAGAGGGGAGTAATAATCGAATAATATTCCAAATTTTGCACGGATCATTCTTGTTTTTTTCAAGTTGAACTTTGAAATAATTTCTTTTAGATGCAGTCTTAATTTTGGTTGGCTTGTTAAAATATTGCCTGAAAATAAATTTTTGGGTTTCGTTGCCATTAATAAAATGAGATTTAAACATGGAATTCTGTTTGCGGATGGAGATCAAAATTCCCTTCGTGATCCAAGACTTTTTAAGTAGTCTACGCTGTTGGCGGGAACACGATTTCAGTGGAGCTTGTTTATCAATTGTTTGCGACACAATTTTAACGAAATTGCTAAAAATACAATTAAAGTTTTCATCCGTTAATGGTGGGTGTCCGAGAAAAAATCTTTGCAGGGAAAAGTTTAAATCTTGACCGAAGAGTTCGGTATCAAATTTGGATTTGTTGCGGAAAAAACCAGATTTAGTCTTGACATTATCATTTTTTTGTCATGAGAGTGCCTATTTTGCAAAAGATTGGGTGATGATCACAGACATTACATGTTTCAAAAATTCCAGGCAAAATAGGATGTTTAATATCATTGGAAATGATATGATCTATAATGGATGAGGAATTTTCGGTTACTCTAGTTGGTTTAGTGATTAAAGGGAACGCACCGTAACTAATCAACATAAATAGCGCATTGAAAGAGAAATATTTTTTTCAATTTCCAAAGTGATATTGAAGTCACCCAAAATATAATAGCATTCAGAATCTTTGTTCAGAGAATCGAGGCATTTAGAAAAGTCCTCTAAAAATTGATAGGCAGTTTGCGTACGAGAATGTCTATAAACTACGCCTAATGTAAATTTGGCGTCAAAATTCTTAATCTTGATCCACAAGCATTCAGAATCACACATTTGAATTGGATTTTCAATTACTTGATAGATAACACTGGCTAACTCAATTTTTGGTGCCAAGAAGTTAAGAACGGTTTTAGGCTAATTTGGGGGTGCTGATTCCAAAAATGATCTTGCTTTTGCTCTATCAGGTCAATTTTTTGAGATATCCAACATTTTTGGTTTCTATGCGATAGGCTGTTTTGCAGTGTCTTCAGTAGGATGCTGTTTCATGTCTTTGTCTTGCAATTTACTTGATTTGTGTTTCAAAAGTGTTTTTATTGCCGCTTTAGCAGGCAGGAAATGTAAACATTTATTGTTTACACACTCCCTTTTACTCTTTTGTGTCTCTCATCACTAGTCTTAAAGCTACCGTTCTGTCTCACTAGAATAATGCAGCTGAAGAACTTAGCACTGATAAACAGTCACGTTTACTGCCTAGTGCATTGGTTGGAAAATAAGCATAACTAAATAAGCAATATCCACTTGCAGTAACTATCAGTTGTGATGATATGGAAGTGCATGTCAGTTTATAAGAGAAGATATAGATAGTCAAGTTAGATATACAGATATAGTTAGATATTGTACCACTGTATATTCATTAGTTTGATACACTATACTTGGCTGTAGTATACTGCTATATTGTAGCGTTACCGGTATATAAAGCTAATATTAGTTTACATTGTTATGCAGATATACAGTATTACATCTAAAGCAGTAAGTTATGGCTACTTCATCTAGAAAAAGTTGTGTAAATGACCCTAATGTTTTTGTTATATATGTGGCGAATACACATTGGAGCACAACCAAAAGCTAATCACCGATTTTGTGAAACAAGCTTATTTAGCTTATTTCAAAGTGAAACTTGGTGATCAAGACAAATCGTGGGCTACCCAGATTGTTTGCAAAACTTGCATCGAGCATTTACGGCAATGGACAAAGAAACAAAGGAAAGGTTTGAGTGTGCAATTCCGATGGTTTGTCAAGAGCCCAAAGATCATTACAGTGACTGCTACTTTTGTGGAATAAAGACCAAAGGCATCAATAGGAAAAATAGAACCTCATTAACATATCCAAGTTTGGATTCGGCAATCAGGCCTGTTCCACACAGTGAAGAACTTCCTATTCCTGTTTTTGAAGGTTTGCCTCAACTTGAATCTGCTTTATCCAGTGAAGATGATTTTTCCTCTACTGACAGTGAAACTACTATTGCAGACAACGACTTTCCACCTTCTCTGTTACCTCCACAACTATTTTCACAAAATGAACTAAATGAATTGGCAAGAGACATGAACTTGTCCAAAGAGTCTTCTGAACTGTTGGCATCAAGAGTACAAGAAAAGAATTTTTTACAACCAGGAACATTTATAATTTACTACTGAAATCGTCACGCTGAATTTCTACCTTATTTTACACAAGAAAAAGATATAGTATTTTGCAATAATGTTGAAGGCGTTCTGAAGAAGCTTGGTGTCACCCAATATGATCCCAATGATTGGCGACTTTTTATTGATAGCTGCAAACGAAATTTAAAATGTGTTCTCTTGCACAATGAAAATGATTTGGGATCTATTCCCCTAGGACATTCTACAACACTCAAAGAAAAATACAGCGATATTAAATTTGTTTTAGAAAAATTGGCTATTACAAGCACAACTGGATCATAGGTGTCGATCTGAAATGGTTTGATTTTTGTTGGGATTACAATGAGGATATACCAAGTTTCCATGCTTTATTTGCTTGTGGGATAGCCGAGCTAGAGAACAAGATTGGAGACAAAAAGAATGGCCAGTGAGAAAACAAATGGTACCAGGTGAGAAGAACATACAAGCTCAATCGCTAGTGGAAAGATCCAAAATAGTTTTTTCTCCATTACGCATCAAGCTGAGAGTTATGAAACAATTCGTCAAAGCACTGAACAAGGAAGGTGCATGTTTCAAATATATCTGCGGCAAATTTCCAGGTCTAACAATAGAAAAATTAAAAGCTGGTATTTTTAACGGACCCCAAATAAGAAAATTAATGAATGATCATGAGTTTCCCTCATCCATGAACAAAGAAGAATTTTATGCCTGGGATGCAATTGTGAAAGTAGTTAAAAACTTTTTTGGAAACAAAAAAGCATCCAACTACAAAGAGCTTGTAGCTAACTTACTGAGCTCTTTTGAAGATATCCGTGCTAAAATGAGCATCAAGGTTCATTTCTTGCACAGCCATCTTGATCGCTTTCCTGAAAATTTGGGTGCACTTAGTGACGAACAAGAAGAAAGATTCCATCAAGATGTTAAGGAAATGGAAGAGAGGTATCAAGGGAGATGGAATGCCGTCATGCAAGCCGATTACTGCTAGTCTATCAAACGTGATTCTGTTGCCACTCATAGCCGCAAATCATTAAAACGCAAATTTATGGTGGGCACTTCATAAATATGGCAGCCTACTTTTCATCATTCTGTTGTTTTAGTGTTTTTGCAGCTATTAAAGAAATTGGTATGTGCAACATATTTTTGATGTAACACTATTTTATGCTTTGTAAAAAAACTTTTACAGATATTTAAATGATCATCTTTTAGTACAGAAATGATCATTAATTGGTGTACCATAGCGAAAAACTAGACCTGATGGAGAAAAAATAACTGCATTTTTGAAATCAGCGACCCCAAATTAGCCAAGATCAGTCAAAAAATCATTGGCACCATTCAAAAAAATTTTTTTTGTTCGGCCAGTGTAATGTTTTTATGAATATACTGTACATAGCAACACCACCAGCATTGAAATTTGAGTTTACATGCGCAAAGCCGTAGTTTGGGATTGAGACATTAATTTGTGGTTGGTATTTGATGCGTGTTTCTGTAATGCAGATGATTTGAGGTATAAATTGAAGAGATGGGATAAATTCATAGAGAAGGTCAAAATTCTTGTGGAGGTATCGAATGTTGACATGCATTAGTATCAAAGCGTCATCATAGGAACCATTTACAATTTAAGAATTTACTTCAAAGTATTCACAATTATTTATGCTTTGATTAAGAGATTTCTATAATTTGTCACACAAATTCTCAGTATCAGAAAATTTGTTGGCATGTTGTGTGGCTGCGGGACCCGGGCGAAGGAGGTTAATAAGTTGCTTCCCTTCGTTCGAATTCAGCCGCGCCATTTGAGAGCAGTTAACTACAGTAGTTCAGGTGAGTTGTAATTAGCAGCTGTCGAAGTAAGACGCAAGTGCGCATTGCAATATTTAAATAACAGTAATATAGTGCTGGAATAAGATGCGTTAACCAGTTTTATTCCAAACCAGAATAATGATGTTACTATTTTTTTTATCTTAGATTATATGATTAGCTAATTGTAGAATATAATATTAACACGGTAGCAGAGCTATAGTCAAAACATGACTATTATAGCACTGCTGCATGATTGTATGAGAGCCGTATCGAATTATCTCACTGGCGCACCTTTCCGGTAGCAGAGCTATAGTCAAAACATGACTATTATAGCACTGCTGCATGATTGTATGAGAGCCGTATCGAATTATCTCACTGGCGCACCTTTCCGAGCAAACATCATGTTGTCGGATCGATGCCATAAATACAAAAAAAAAAGATTCAAATTAAATTCGAATTGTCATAGTATATACAGAAAACAAACCTGTCGCGTTGTGCCAAACAAAGGTTTAAACGAATAATATCATTATCTAGTGACTAGTTTATCGTCCACAAATAAACAGTATTCTCCTTTGTGAATTGCCCATCTTGTTTTTTTACGAGATTTGCAAGCAGATTTGAAGGCTGGCATAAGCTTTTTCTTTCTTTCATAGAATTCCTTTGGCAAGTAATCAGTGATGAATACTGAGCTATATCGATGTGATGAATCGGCATGAAAGTGTTCGTTATCGAAACCAACTTTCTTTTTTAAATTATAATCTTTTAAGTTTTTGAGGTTGCACATTACGGTATGTTTATCCATTGCCGTTGCTTGTTTGATTACTATAGGTCTTGTAATGTTACTTCCCTGTTTAACAATATAGGTCTCTGAGGCAGACGGTGTATGTCTACCAGCGAGATTGACTTTGGGTCAAGGCCAAGTCCGTCGGTCATAAATTTATTGAATATATCAAGAGTTTGTGTTTTAGTTTCCCATGCAGAGGAACCGACCTCGTCTAAGCCAAGAATGAGAAGGTTTAGCCTTTTGGAGTAAGATTCTCGTTGCAATTCGAATTCTTTTGCTTCTTTTTTTTCAAACACCAACCTAGCTATTCGATCACGGAGTTCGTGATAATCAGTCAAAGAAACTTTCTCTTCAAGATCGTTGCTGATATTTTCGATTTTATGTTCTTGCTTAGCCAATCTTTCGTTAAACTCAGCAATGTTGTCATCGTATTTGTCTAATTTTTCTTCTACGCTCCCTAATCTTTTGACTAAATCAACGTTAGTATTAGTCAGATTCTTAATAACAGTTGGATATTTTCAATTTTGCTTTCCATTATGTCAACACTGCACAGTAGTTATCTCGAAAGCAGAGCTTAGATTGGCAAAATTCTTCAACTGCTGCAATTTTTGCACTTACTGCGCTTCAAGATTTCAGCTGCTAAAAACACGTCTGAAAGCCGGTTTTGTCTGATTCGAAAGTTGGAAACCGAAAAAAAGAATTTTTGCTGGGAGCTAATTTTCCCATGACTGCATTGCTGACAATAACGGCACAGACCACAGGCATAACGATGTCTAGATTCTTTTAAGCCCTCTACTTTACATATTTCAAAATAAGTCAAGTTAATGTTATGACTAATAAGCAATAATAAAGAGTTTGGGATTTTTTTTCTTAAGCAAACAGGTGTTTGCACACCTGTCTGTATAAAATCAAACCTTAAAAGATTAAAAAAATGTTTTGGATACTCGGGTCCTCTAGTAAACCGTTCCCTTAACTTTAAATAATAGTAATAATAAAAATGTATGTAAATTATATCCCCCTTGAATAACATCAACAACTGTGTATGGATTTGACAAAGAATCCATAGCAACATTCAAAGAAAGTAGCTCCACAGCAGAAATACACTCAGTAAACAACAGAGGTATTAAGCAGAGATGGGCACGCGCTACTTCAAAAGTAACGCCGCTCCCGCTACCTGCCCTAAAAAGAAGCGTCGCTACCGCTACCCGCTACTCGTCTTAAAAAGTAGCGCGCTACCGCTACTTTACGACGAAAGTAGCGGCGCTACCCGCTACTTTGAACAACGTGTAAATTTTTTTGCCGTGACTTATAAGTGATTGAGTATATGCAGAATAATTAAGAAGATAAATAGATTATCATCGATTGTCTAGTGAATAGCGTAACTAAAATACTATACGTTTTTTCATCCCAGGATATTTTGGGCTGGGCTGACTGCTTTTAAATTTTCACGTACAGTAATTTTTAACCTCATTTGTTCTTAGCTATGGTTGGAGTACTCAGTGGCATAAATTTCATTAAGTATAAAGTAGCATATCTATTTTTGCTTAGTTAAAAGTTAACTTTTGTTTTAAATTAGATCACTATTAAGCAGATATACTACACTGTTGGTGTGCATCAATTTTGCTGAATTCCAAACAAAAGTTGATTTTACATAATTTGATGGTGCTGATTCCGAAAATGTAATCAGTTTTTGCCTATCACGTCACGTTTTATCGCAAAATGTAAAATATAATATTGCATATAATGCTTTTTAAAGGCATTTTAAATTCTTTGGTCATAAACAATTTCATTGCTTCTTACGTTTATTAATGCCGTACATACATACATACAACTGTTAGCCTAAAATCAAAAACAGCTACACTGCTATATAATCCTCAAGATTTTAGAGTTGTTTGATCCTCTTCAGTCTTCACTGTATTCACCAGAGGTGGAGTCCTCGAGGACGTCCTTGGCCTCGAGGACGTCCTCGAGGATACATTTTGAAGTCCTTGGTCTTGGCCTCGAAGCCTCAAGTCCTCGAAAATTGCCCTGTCCTCGGCTCGAGGTCAGCACTATTTTTTGAACAGTTGAAATTTCGTTGGAAAATGCCAGAAGCCTCGCGGAAAATTAGCGAACACCTTTTCTGTTTTCCTCAATTGGAGCATTAGCGTAGGCAAGGGGAGGGAGGCAGCCCCCCCTAATTGTAATTTCACTAATTACAAAAAATGTGACAAAAAAGCCTATTGTTTCTTCAGTTTCAGTTTGTTTCTAGCATTTTTCGCTGACAACAGTATAACTAATTTACAATATTGAAGACCAGGGGCGCCAGGTCCCACTCACTTCAATTTTTGCCAGCCAATCTAAACGTATAACCCGGAGAAAATGGAGAGTTTTTGTCTTAAAAGTTGCTATTTCAGGCCCACATCTTACCTTTTTGTGAACGTAATGCACTAATCAGGGCCAGATTTACCATAATATGACGCAGTATCAGCTAGGGGCCCCCGAGCTGAAATCGTAAGTATTTTTTGGTCTTCACCAATAATTCCGAGAAAGATGCTGCGAAAATCTCCAATTGCCAGGGGCCTAGTGCGATGTATATCCGACCCGGCAATAACATGGTTTGTAGACGTAACCATCTATTGTAACAGTTTTCAAAAACAATTCAGTATTTCACCTCCAACCTCGCCGACTTTTACGTACAAAATAGTTTTTAAAAAAATTAGCCATGGAAAATGCTGATTGAACGAATCATTGAACTTCAATTGAGGGGGCCTGGGCCCCTGGCGAACAGGTACTCCTATAACGGTTATTTTCATGACGAAACAAAAATCTCTAAAAAAAATCTTCGAGTGGATTATTATTTACTGGTAAAATGCAGCAAGAGACAATGCACTTTACTTCCCCCTACATGAACCAAATCACTAACAATTAAAATTTAACTCCAAAATGCAAGATGTTGAACGTGTTTTGGACTTAAATTGCAAGTAAAAGGAGGACAACTGGATTTTTTCAATTGGCTTTCAAATGTCAAAAATCTAGTGCTTTCAAATGGCTGTGAAAACTTGCGAAATGTGATCTAATGGCATTAAAATAGTTTTTTTATCCAAAAAATTACAAAAAATCGCCCTACGGCTGGGGGCTTGCCCCCAGATCCCCAAAGCCTCCGGCGGCTGGGAGCCCCGCTCCCAAACTCCCGTCTGTGATACATTGGAGTTACACTAGCTTTCTCAACACGTTCCCAAAGTTAGATATTTGCATTTTTCAACTATTAGTTTAAGCCCTCTTCCTTTGCAAAATCCTGGTTACGAGCAAACAGGCAACAACGATTTCAGATCTTTCATCCTACGATATCTTTGTCCCGCAAAAACTTCCTTTTTGGAAAAATTTTGATGACGTCATATCATGTGATTTGTGGTTTTGGCCTTCCTTAATCAAAAATTTTGGGTACGCCAATGAACTGGAAATCGCCTGAAAAATATTTTTGAGGACCTTTTTTTTTTAGAACGCTTGCGCCTGTGTCCTCGGTCCTTGGCCTTGGGCTAGAGCATTCCTGTCCTTGGCCTCGAGAGGTTCTGTCCTCAGAAAGGCTGTCCTTGGCCTTGGCCTCGGATTTTTTTGTGTATTTGGCTTTGGCCTCAAGCCTTGTGTCCTCGGCTCCACTTCTGGTCTGGTATTCACCAATTATCATATTCACCACTTTGGTAATGAATGCCAGGCATATAGTCAGTTATTGTAATTAAAGCCAACAAGTTTTAAGCTCATATGCCCTAAACCTCCAAACTGTTGTTAGCCTGCTCTAAAATGACAGGGTAGGCACAAGGCAGTGCAGGAAGATAGACTGTTTTATGTGTGGAATTAGGGTTAGCTTTCTAAAACGGCTGGGTACTGGATAGGCAGGATGACAGTGCAGAAAGTGTTACACTGCCCATGTCACCGTACCGTTTTTGAGAACTACTTTGCAAACTTTGACTACCTTGCCATTTTAGACTTTTAAAACGGCAGGGCAGGCAGTGTTACTGTCAGGGTTAGGGTTGGTCAATATAAAACGGCAGTGCAGGCGGTATATGCAAAATGTTCTTCAAAAAGAACATGGTAGGCAGTGTAACCCTGTCCTGGTTGCACTGCCAACCCTTCTGCTTTAGTTACATTAAGCCTAGAGATAATAATATGAAGTTTATTTTTAGAAATATTTTGAAGAAAATTTTGTTTAAAAGCTATAGATTTATACAAAAGCATTTTTGTGTTGCCTAAATAATGGTGAACTGCTTTTCTGTAATCAATGGCTACAATTATTTCGTCATCACGAAGAAAGTGCAAGCTTGATCCAAACGTTTTTTGCTATATCTGCGTTTCTTTTACTGTTTCTAAACAAAGACAAAGAATTACAGACTTCGTGAAGAAAGCATATTTGGCATATTTTGGAGTTAAATTAGGAGATCAAGACAAGAATTGGGCTCCGAACCAGGTTTGCAGGACATGTGTTCAAAACTTAAGGCAGTAGACAAAACAAAAAAGACAAACTATTGGGTTTGCAGTTCCTATGGTTTAGAGGGAACAAGCCAATCATGTTGACGATTGTTATTTCTGTATGACCAATGTTGCTGGTTTCAGCTCTAAAAGCAAAGGAAACATCAAGTACCCAAACCTTCTGTCAGCAATCAGACCTATACCTCACTCTGCTGAACTTCCTCCACCTTTGGTTACTTCCTTGCCTGAAGTAGTCGATGAACCAGAACGTAGTACAACAGAGGAGAGTTCTTTAGAAGACGATTGTTATGAACCATTAGCTGACTACAGATCCCCAATATTGATTACGCAAGCCTTTTTGAATGACTTGGTTCGTGACCTAAACCTGCCAAAAGAATCTGCAAAACTTCTTGGGTCCAGGTTACAACACAACAACCTTCTTGCTCCCAACACAACATATTCCTGGTACAGGCGAAGAGAAAAAGGTTTGGTGCAGTATTTTTTCTTGGAGGAAACATTTGTATATTGTCACAATGCTGCTGGTCTTCTTCAAGCGATGGGATGTGCATATGACTCAACAGAATGGCGACTTTTTATTGACAGTTGTAAAGCCAGTTTAAAGTGTGTATTGTTGCACAATGGCAATAGATATGCTTCAATACCAATTGGCCACTCCGTTCATCTTAAGGAAACTTACCAAAATATGAAAATGTTATTAACGAAAAAAAAATATGATGAACATAAATAGATGGTTTGTAGAGACTTGAAAGTTTTAAGCATTCTGTTGGGTCAACGAGGGGTTTATACCAAATACCCTTGCTTTTTGTGTTTATGAAACAGAAAGCTAAAAATGAGCAGTGGATTCGTGAGCAATGGCCAAAGAGAAATGAGTTTACAGTTGGAGAAAAGAATATTCTCAATGAAAGTTCGGTATCTCCTGACAAAGTACTTTTACCACCGCTTCACATTAAGCTAGGCTTAATGAAACAGTATCTATAAAGCTTAGATAAAAGTGGGAAGTCCTTCAAGTACATTTGCCAGAAGTTTTCGTTTTTTGGCGATGAAAAATTAAAAGCCGGCGTGTTTGATGGACCAAAGATACGACAGCTCCTAAAAGACAAAGAGTTCATTGAAACAATGAACCCAGAGGAGAAAAATGGTTGGGCCGCTTTCAGCCAGGTTATAGATAACTTTCTGGGCAATACCAAATCTCCAGAATACAAAAAAATTGTTGAAACTTTGCTAAATAACTTTCACAAACTTGGTTGTAACATGAGTGTCAAGGTACATTTTTTACAAAATTATTTAGAAAATTTTCCAGAAAACTTGAGAGCTCTAAGGGAGGAGCAAGGTGAAAGGTTTCACCAAGACATTAAAATCATGGAGAAGAGATACCAAGGTCGATGGAACGTTAGTACGATAGCAGATTACTGTTGGTGTCTCATGAGGGATGGGAAAAGTTTTGAACCCTCTCGAAAATCTAAAAAGCGAAAGCTTGTTCCTTAAAGGTGATGCTATCTTTGCAAGCTGTGTTAAAAGTTTGCAACATTAATGATGTATTGCTGACAATATGTACAGTTTATACTGCGTATTATAGGTTATCAACTTAAAAACGAATTGTAAGTACTTTACAAATATACACCTTGCACAAACAAAACAGACTTTGCCTCATTGTGCAATTTAACTCTCTGTCAAAATCAACTTCTTTCAAGCAAACTGACTGTAAAAGCATGATTTTTCCCTAGATCTACAAAAAATTGGAATGCATTTTGTAAAAAATATTGACGTGCTAGGCAAAAACTAATGTAACTTTTGAACTCAGAGCCCCCAAATTAGGCAGAATACGTTTTAATTGTTTAATCAGCAGAAAAAGAAAATTCAAATGCAGACCAGTGTAAATTACTTAACATGAAGTGTAATAATTATTGGATTAAGTGATTAACCAAGTTAATACTCGTATACTGCAGCGTAATGCTCAATAAATTGGTAATGCTACGTTACGATACGTTGTTAGTTGCTTATCAAACTAAATGTAGCAAGGCTAATAATACTGCACTTCGCATGAAATAGATAAATCTATTGTAATGGCTTAACCCATTAACAGGATTGATGATTATCATTGTTCTTGTATTGCATACCTACTCTAGTTCTAGTATAAAAATGTTATTTAGTTTGTTTGCAGGAAATCGTTATTTTATTACATACTTTGCTTTCATAAATAGCTTGAGTAAATTTTGGTCCTGCAGCTGCAAATGATTCTTTCAATGAACGTTGTGTAGCATTTGATGCTTTGCCATTATCGCCGTCAGTTTGCTTTTGTTTTTTGCTACTTTCGGCTCCTTAGAAAAACACTTCAAGACAGCTTTATTTGATTGTGGATGCACACTTTGCACATTTTTTTTTATTAAAATGAGAACGGCAATTTACTGAGTGCTTTTTACTAACTGGCTTGCAAATTAAACACTGTAATTCCAAACTCGCTTCTCCCCTGCATCCAAGAAGTTTAAAATACCCGCTAATGTAAGGCCAGGGATCGCACCCGGCTGGACTCAAATCAGTGTTATTGCTTTCTTCCACAATATACATTGGCCTACTGTCAACAGTGTGATCGTTTTGATTGGACTCATTCTCGTCTTGGTCATCTATAGCAACTGCCTCACAAGAATCACTAGCACTAGCAGTCTGTCTAATGGCCAACATAAGGAATAACTAGAGTAAACTGCTAAAAAAAACAAGATTTTAGAGTAAAACGTACGGCCTAGTGAAAAATATGGGTCATGCTTTTTGAAAATATCCACAGACATTCCACAATCTGGTCCTTAATTTGAAGCAAAATATCGATGCCGAGTTAATAACGTCAAGTTCTGCTGCACTTGAGTAAATTGCAAGCACAAGTCTTTGATTAGGCCGGCGCCACAGTGGCGCATATCGGGTCCGTACTCCCCAAATCACTGCTTATACCCCCCCCAAGCAAGAATTGTGTTCCTCCAAAACGGCGGTGGTGTCGCAAAGTAAGTAATGCATAATTATGCTTCAATTATGTCACATTGCAAAGGTGGAGCATTACGTATTTAGTACCGATAGCTGTAGCTAGATCTTGTTTATTTTTTTGGTCTTCAACTAAAATTGACGGAAAAGCAAGCGCATTTAGATGAAAACATTCTTTTTGGTCTTTCACTAAAATTGACAAACAAAAGTTACTTCATTTAGTTCTTTTCAAACCGAACCCCCCCAAAAAAAATTTTTTTGTGCCCCCTCCCCACAAACACACTACTCTGGCGCTGGGCCTGCCTCTAACTGTCTAATGTGATCTAACCAAGCGCAACTCTCTACTCTGGTCCTTAACTGTATCTTTGCATTTTTTTAGTTCGCTTTTTGCCTACTTAATAGACCTAACATCAAATAAAAAGTTTTTCCTGAGGTTCCTCTGGTGTTCTTGGCTAGCTTTGAGAAATCACACAGATGCTACTCAAAAGACTAACTTTATTACTGACGTTTCGCTAGTTAGAAACAACTAGCTTCTTCAGAGCACTGCTATCAGTAGTGATGGCAAATCGCCATCAGCTTCTGATAGCAAAAAACAGAAAAACGATCCCACACATTGCTGCAGTAGAATAACTAGCGAAAAAATTCAAATTAAGGCTCCGATAAAATTCATTGTTACGATAGGCTACGTCATACAGATAATGTAAAGGTGCGTATAAAAATGAAAGAAAGCGGTTGTATGAAAATAATTTCTCCGAATTAACATTGCAGCAAAACACGTTAGAACTAACACTAGGAAAGATTAGACCAAAAGAAATTCAACACTGAGAATTAAGCAACTTTCTGTAAACAGCAGGGAATGATAACCCATCATTTCTATTGAGTACTTGGGGCTTTTCGTTGATGTACCAACTTTCAGTGAAAAGTGGTACTACCAGGTGGTACTACCAGCTTTCGAAGCGTCTTTTCACTGAAAGTTGGTACATCAACGAAAAGCCCCAAGTACTCAATAGAAATGATGGGTTATCATTCCCTGCTGTTTACAGAAAGTTGCTTAATTCTCAGTGTTGAATTTCTTTTGGTCTAATCTTTCCTAGTGTTAATTCTAACGTGTTTTGCTGCAATGTTAATTCGGAGAAATTATTTTCGTACAACCGCTTTCTTTCATTTTTATACGCACCTTTACATTATCTGTATGACGTAGCCTATCGTAACAATGAATTTTATCGGAGCCTTAATTTGAATTTTTTCGCTAGTTATTCTACTCAGGGTGTTGGAGCCGTAGCCGGAGCTCGGAGCCGGAGCCGCGGAGCAGGCCATTTTTACCGGAGCTGGAGCCGGAGCTGGAGCTCACATTTAAATTCAGGTGGAGCCGGAGCTGGAGCTGGAGCAACGTTACTATAGGATAGCTCCCTGCTCCAGATCTTCTTAGTTGCCTATTGCTTTTCTTTATCACTGTTTTTAATTTGAGTGTAACTACAAAATGCAAAGTCATAAAATGGCCTTGTAAAAAGTTTAAAGGGAGCTTTTGTTAGATAAAACTAAAATCAACTATTCTAATTGTAGCCATTTGCGTTGCATCTAACAAAATTGATTGTTGTTCTTTCATCCAAAGCTATTGCGATCAAAAGATTCTTTTGTCCTAAATGGATGGGTCATCTGCAAAAAAACTATGTCTTTATGCTTAAAATTGCTGCATTTAACTCTTGCATTATTTAATTACTGTTTTTTCTAGTACTAGCTACCGCTTACTTCCTACGAGCTAAATGTCCTTATCTTGTGCGCAGCATTTTGGTTCAAAGGCGTAGGCAGGGGGGCCCGGGTTCCCCACCCCCCAATTGAAATGCCACCAATGATAAAAATGTAACAAAAAAATCTAATTGTTTCTTCAGTGTCAGTTTCTTTTAACATTTTCCGTGTACAACATACGTACATACCACAGTGATTAACAATAATATTGACGACCAGGGGGCCCGGGCCCCTTAATTCAATTTTTGCCCACCAATTTATATGTGCAACTCGGGTGAAATTAAAGGTTTTGTTCTAAAGGTTGCTTGATCAGGCCCTCATCTTACTTGTTGATAAACGTAATGCAATAACCAAGGGCGGATTTACCATATGGCACAGTGCCAGGGCACCCGTGCTCAAACGGTAAGACTTTTTCCACGCTGCCAGGGCCCTCGTGCTCAAATGATTAAACTTTTTTTGGCCTTCACCTATATTTGGCTAAAAAAGTTTGCAAAAATCTCTAAAGTGCCAGAAGCTCTGAGCAATGTTAATTCGGCTCGGTCAGGTCGATAACATCGTCAGTAAGCGTAACCATCTGTTGTAATATTTTTCAACAACAATTTACTTCTACCTTGATAGTTTTTACGCGACAATTTACTTTTCAAAAAAAAAATTAGCTCATTGAACAAACTATTGAATTTGAATCAAAGGAGCCTAGGCCCCTGGCCGTATATGCACGTACACAATTGGTTATTTTCATGACATGACAAACCAAAACCTCTAAGGAATATCGTTGAGTGGATTATTTTATTATTTACTGCAAAATATTGCAGGATGCATTATACCTTACTTCCCATATCTGGACCAAATCATGTACAAAATTTTACCCCAAAGTGCGAGATTTTAAACGTGTTTTGGACTTAGATTGTAAGTAAATGGAGGATTGAACAAATCTAAACACATGTGGAATGTGATCCAATGACATTAAAAAAGCTTGTTTTTCCAAAAAATTGCCTAGTTTCTGGGGGCCTAGCCTGTGATACGCTTGAGTTACATTAGTTTTCTCAACCCATCTCCCAATAGAGACATTTTAACCGATAACTTTGGTAAATCATACGACGGCTACTGGCCATCATCCAATCTACGATATCTTTGTCCCACAAAAAATTCCTCTTTCAAAAATTTTTCGTGATTTCACTGCATGTGATTTGTGGTTCCCCCCAATTAAAAATCCTGGCTACGCCTATGTTTTGGTTGTTGTGTTTTTGAGCAAATTTTCTTTTGGAATTTATTTTAATTGATAAAAATGTGGGTGGGCTATAATGACAACGTAAAACTAAAACACTGTACCAGTCTGAATAATCCCGGAGCTGGAGCCGGAGCGGAGCAGCTCTTTTTAATCAGCTCCGGAGCTGGAGCCGGAGCAATGACGGGATAGCAAAGCGCTCCGGAGCAGGAGCTGGAGCACCTTCAAAATTTGCCCTGCTCCAACACCCTGATTCTACTGCAGCAATGTGTGGGATCGTTTTTCTGTTTTTTGCTATCAGAAGTTGATGGCGATTTGCCATCACTACTGATAGCAGTGCTCTGAAGAAGCTAGTTGTTTCTAACTAGCGAAACGTCAGTAATAAAGTTAGTCTTTTGAGTAGCACCTGTGTGATTTCTCAAAGCTAGTCAAGAACACCAGAGGAACCTCAGGAAAAACTTTTTATTTGAAATGCCTGGTGTACAACTACATTACATTTTTTCGGAGACCTAATATCAGTTATTCTAACTACCCTATAACTGTAGTATACGCTACTACTATTCAGATACAGCTGCTACCGAGCCTCGGCCATGTGGCCATAGTTTAGTTTAGACTTTAAAGGACAGTGAGCACCCCCACAAATCTTTTGTTGGAAATAGCAAAACGTCATAAATTCATCATTACAAGGTCACAAACAAAGTTATTTTGGCATTCTCACCTGTACTAACAATTTTGTGAACTAAATATAACAATTTACTAAACTATATGTTTTTGATTGCATTAAAAATATCACAATAAGCACATGAATCAAGTAGCGGTAGTGGATGGTTCATTTTCTGAAAGTACTTGCCCTAAAAAGTAACGTTGCTACCGCTACCTGCTACTGCAGTAGCGCGCTACTGCTCGCCTCTGGTATTTAATCTATGGTAATAAGTCTACAAAATACTGGCATTAACAGTGGTAACATCCTCAAAGGCTAAATTTAAATATTTGCAATAGAAGTATTGTTAAAAAAAAGTTCAGCAATATTTACCGGTAATAATCAATATGTGGTTTCTCAACTTAAAAGAATCACTAGGACAACTGTAAGCAAATAACACAAAAATAACCATATGAAGACGATAGAGACAAAAGTTGTAAAGTCAGTTTTTACAGTAGGCCTTGTTACGGTGTCCAAAATTGTGTTGTCTCGTGATACCCATCGAGGTACCTCTTGAAAAATTTTTTACATATAGATTTTTAATGCCTGATTAATGATTGAAATGTCTTCGGTTGCAACCAGGTGCCGTTTTTAAAATATACCGCTTTTAATTGAACGCGGATGAATATTTTAAAATCATACGCTTGAATAATTTTTTCTACTATTAGTGTTGCCGTGAAATAATTCATAAATTTCAATACAGATATTTTTTATTTTTCTTTGAATGTAAAAATTCAAAATATAATAAATTTAAACTAAATAATTAATCATGGGTAAGTTTTTTGGTAAAAAGTTTGCATAATTAAAGTTTTAGCTTGATTTTTTTTTTTGTGGTGAATTCTAAAACATGGGAACTTGCTTTGAAGTCACTTGACCATCGTCACTTGGCAGCTGATCGTTATGAATGCAAAACTTCAAAACAATTTTTCAAGATGAAGTACCGGTAACCATTAATAAAGAAATTGTTTCTTGCAAAACGTCGAAAAATAAACAAACTACCTTATGAATTACACTACGTGTTTGTTATGATGATAGCCTACCACAAAATGCAGCCTAAAACAATATCTGCTTCGAAGAATACCGATAAGCTTCGAGAAATATCGATAGCCTACTGCAGTCGGTAGCTATGGATATACCGATCATCAGTCCATAACGTTTATTCCAAACGAACAAAAGCACATCGTCAATTCTTATAAATCATTCAGCTACAATGCTTTAAGACTACAGTAGTTAACTGCGAAGTTTCAATATAAAGTAATAGGCCTACACTTTCGAAAATATTGCAAAATAAGGCATAAATAAACTGTTCTCCTTTTCACAATTTCATGAGAGTCATCTCTTATTTTGGGTTATTTGTTGGCTTAACTCCGGTGATTATTTCAAGTGCTTAAGTGTGGCAGAACAGACATTCGTGAGTTGATAAGCCAACCAGCTAGGGCTAGGCTAGTTAGTTTTGAGGAGTGAAAACTTATCGGTATTTCTAAAAAGCAGTTATGGTTTTAGGCTACTTTTTGTGGGTAGACTATCATCATAACAGACATGTGGTGTAATTCACGAGGTACGGTACTTCATTTGCTTTTCGAATTTTAACTCGAAATAATTTCTTTATTAATTCTTAAGGATATCGGTATTTAATCGTGAACAATTATTTCAAAATTTTGTATTCGTAACGATCAGCTGCCAAGTGACGATGGTTACGTGACTTCAAAGCAAGTTTCCACGTTTAAAATTCAACGCAAAAAAAACTCGAGCTGAAACACCAAATATGCAAACTTTTTAACAATAACTTACCCATGATTAATTATTAAGTTTAAATTTATTATATTTTGAATTTTTACATTCAAAGAAAAATAAAAAATATCTTTATTGAAATTTATGAATTATTTCACGGCAACACTAATAGTAAAAAAAATTTGTTCAAGCGTATGATTTTAAAATATTCATCCGCGTTCGATTAAAAGCGGTATATCTTAAAAACGCACCTGGTTGCAACCGAAGACATTTTAATCATTAATCAGGCATTAAAAATCTATATGTAAAAATTTTTTCAAGAGGTACCTCGATGAATATCACGAGATCTCTTTTCTAGACGTTTTTTCTGCTAGCGTAACAAGGACTATTTTTGGCAAATTGAGTTATGACCATATTCTGGTACTGTAGTGCAAAATACAACTTTTGGCGAAATTTTGAAGAAAAAACTCGTTTCCTTCCCAGAAAAATTAGCAATCAAAGATTTGTTTATTGGTTCCGTTGTCAGGGAAAAATGTTGTTAGGTCAATTTATTTTTTTTTCAGGTTCACAACTATGATGTTGCAGTCTAACAGAGACACGTGATTGTTAAGAAATTTAAAACCAATGGTTAGACAAATTCAATGTCAGTTGCGTTTTACCGGCAGTACTGACAAACCTACTTGGAAAAAAGGATTTATTAGTGTTATTGCTGTTGATATTCGACCTACATTTCAAACATTACCGGCCGACCAGTTTTAAGAAATGGAGAGAGGTTAACTTACAGGTTAGGACCAGGCGCGTAGCCAGGATTTGGAAAAGGGGGGGGCTATTTTGAAAGAGTGAGAAGTGTGCAAACGACCTTGACTCGAATTTTCATTGACCTTGAATCAGTTTCAGACGGTTTGTCCGAAATTTGAGACGAAATGTCTCGGAAAGATCGGAAATTCCGCCCAAAATTAGGTGATCTCCAAAAAAAAAAAAAAAAAAAAAAAAAAGGTCTTCGCCAAAATTCAGAGTGATTTTTCGGCCGAAATCCAAAATTCAAACGTTTTTTCCGCCCAAAATGAGGTGATCTCCAAAAAAAAAAAAAAAAAAAAAAAGGTCTTCGCCAAAATTCAGGGCGATTTTTCTCCCAATTTCGCAAGTTCAAACGTTTGAGGGGGGGCTCTTTTCGTATGGGGGGGGCTATTTTCCATTTTTCACAGAAAATCGGCCTCAAAAGCACAAAAATCATGCGATTTTGCATACTTTACAAGCCAATGGGGGGGGCTCGAGCCCCCCCCGCCCCCCCCCTGGTTACGCTACTGGTTAGGACTAGCCTATGGAAAACCAAAAACAGCAGACTGTAAGCAGCTAGGCTGAATGTTTGTAACAGTATACAGCAGTTTTCTCTTCCAAACCTCTTATGGGCGGTTTACACTAGACGGAAAAGCGGAAAGCGGAGAACGGAAAACGTAATTTCCGCGTCGGACAGCAGCGATTTTTGCGCGCTGATGTTCACACTAATACCATGCGCAACGTGGAAAGTTGTCATCCATGGTAGCAATTGCCAAAGTCAAAAAAGCTACTTTGCAACGAGAAATGACATGATAAAAACCACTTTGCCAAGTTAATGACTGTGTGTGTACAAATTTGTGATGAAGTGAGAAAACTTCAAGCTGTCAATTAAGCAAAACTGTTTTGCAGGTAAATGCCAAATAAGTCTACTCTATACACTGTCACATGTTTGATTGTGCAGCAGTAGCGAAGAGAATGGAGGATTAGACCGTAGGGCGTAGCTATTGGATTACAGCCAGTTTCAGTGCAGTTGCTTACTTTGTTTGTTGCCTCGGCCACGAAAAACACCTTGCGGCCAAGAAAAAAACCTGAAAACTTTACAGGTTCTCTTTTGTCCTTTGGATGTTGCAACTTGCACTTGCATTAATGTCAAGTCTTTTTACAGTCTTGCTTCGTAGTAAACTTCATTATGATGTGCTGAATGATCGATTATTATGTGTATTATACAACTAATACAAGAGGAGCAGGAACAATACATCATTTGATGTCTATGATACAGGGTAGCAGACCCGGCGCCACGGGGGGCATACCGGGCCGTGCTCCCCCCAAGTGACTGCTTGTGCCCCCCAAACGAAAATTGTGCCCCCCCAAGCGAGGACTGTGCCCCGAAGAAATTAACAAGCTCGGGGCTATTGGAGTGCAAATCGAGGCCCAAATTGGTGTTTTTTGTGGACTGACATCGGATATGATGACATTTTTGGGATGAAGACCTTTTTTTCTTTTTTTTGGAGATCATCCATTTTTGGCCGGAAAAACCGCTTGAATTTCTGATTTCGGCCGGAAAATCCCTTGCAAATTTGGAGAAAACCTTTTCTTTTTTTTGGAGATTACCTGTTTTCGGCCGGAAAATCCCTTGCAAATTTGGAGACGACCTTTTTTTTTTTTTGGTGATCACCTCTAAAAACCGCTTGAATTTCCGATTTCGGCCGGAAAATCCCTTTGAATCTTTGTCCTCACCTTGTTCATCTGATCCAGAATGGGATAATTTCCCGTGCCCCTCTCGAATTCACACAAAATAAACTTCTCGTGCCCCCCCAAAATTTATTTCTGATCCCCCAGTCACGCTATCCTGGAGCCGGGCCTGCAGGGTAGTGCCATTAATTCTACGTAATGTTGAATTCAAACTCCACTTATCATAATGTCGGGTTTCACTAGCATGTTTGCCTAGCTACCCCCGCAAAAGACAGCGAACTTACAAACAAGTCTTCCCAATCGTCACCTGTCAAGTGCTAACGTTGTAAGTCTTTCCGCTGTCTGTTAATAAACCTCATACAATCATTTAGCCTTTTGATTTGACTTACAAGGCCCACTTTGAAGTGCTTGTTCCCCCCCCCCCAGTTACACCAGAGAATAGGGAGATGCGGATGAAAGGTTTACAAACAACTGACTCAAGCTAATGCGTCTCAATGACTCCAATACAGACTATACTTGCTTTAATGTGAAACTACCCGATGGCAGAAATTATCGAAGCGAAGATTGATTTTATTGCAAGTATCGTGAACACAGTTGTTATTGTAGTGGGAAAGTAGATATAACATGTAAGCCTACAAATAGATCGCTTAAAAGCGGTAATATTTTGCTAACCCACTAGCAATGCTGCTTGACGATCAAGCACTCAGTGGGGTCGCTAGGGGGTAGGCGGGCGGCCCGCCCCGGGTGTCACCATTTTATGATGTAAAACCATAACTCCACTGATTTGTGGCAAATACCTTTCTTTTTGTTTAGTCCCCAGCTTCATTTAGGCCGAAAACCCACTGATTGTTAGGCGAAGCCCTTTTTTTTTGGTCTTCACATACTTCTGGACTGAAAACCCACTCATTGTGCAGCGAAGACCTTTTTCTTTTTTTTTTTTTTGGTCTGCACCTATTTTTGGACCAAAAAAGGGTACCACCACGGAATCCCGCCCAGCGTGCCACCATCCTTAGCGACGCCTCTGCAAGCACTACTTACATTCGTACATTTCCTGGAATATCATGAAGTACAGCGCTTAGGATTCGAGCCCAATAGTAATTTGAACAGTGAACAAAATTACCACATAAGATCATCTCAATGCGAACAAGCTTACCGCCATTAAGAACGGCAAAGTTGCTTATCAAAAAAACACCCAAATCAACAAGTAACTATCAAAACAATATTGGGCAAACATTTAGTTTTTCTAAAGTGCCTTTGAAAGGAAATGGAGACTGATTTTCAATGCTACTTGGACAAAAGGTACAGCACAGTAAAATCATTCGCGTTAACTGAAACATTCTAGTTGTTGCCGTTTCCAAGATATTTGCACTTCTGGTTTTGTATTCTTACAAGTTTAAATGCTATTCAGTCGTATAAAATCGTAGAAGAGATGAAATAAAACGGCAATCAGCAAGAAAGTTCAAATCAACGCGAGTAGATTTTACTACGCTCTATCTTTTTCCAAAATAGCATTTAGTTCAGTCTCCACCTCTACTCTAACTTTGGTCCCAGGCTGTATTTAGATGAGATACATAGCAAATGATAAGCAGGGCAAGCAATAAAAAGCAAATTTTGAGGTAGAACGTTTTAAAGCATAGAATTAAATATTAGGATGATGGAGTGGAAGCTGGTCTTCCATCACATTTCCTACAACAACATATCATGAAACATAACATAAAGTAGCTCGTAGCCGAAGTTTAAATTCAAATTTAATTAAAGGTCGTGGAAGAAAATGTCACGATTGAATAACGTCTTCCATTTTGTTCCATCCAACGCCATACCAATAAGATAAAAATCTGTTTTGGCATCGTCTTAGCCTATGATCAATATAATAAACGCTTGCATTTGACGTCATTAAAATTGTACTGTACCGACAGCATCAATCAATGAAATTTTGTGTATAAACAGTATAAATACAAGTATACATTTCTTATCAACGGGTAAAACAAATTTTAATTTAACGGAAAAAAAAAGAGCAGTGACCACAGTGGTCAGACTACACGACTACCTGCCGGGCCTTATAAGCAGTGGCGGATTTAGGGGGGGATGGGGGAGATGCATCCCCCCCACCAGCCTAAAAGTAACGATTTTGGCCGAAAAATCAGCCTCTATTTCGAATAATTCGGCTCCATTTCGGGATGCATCCCCCCCACCGACCTAAACGCAACGAATCCGGCGAAAAATCAGTCTCAATTTAGATGAAAACCTTTTTTTTTTTTTTTTTTGGAGACCACCTGAATTTGGGCGAAAAAAACGTTTGAATTTCCGATTTCGGCCGAAAAATCACTCTCAATTTTGGTGAAGACATCCGAATTTTTGAGGTTTTGTGCTTCAAATCCCCCCCACCAAAATTTTCTGGATCCGCCACTGCTTATAAGCAGCAGGTAACATAGGTCATTGTCACTACCAGTTTATTTACAATATAGTTCACATTATTTATTTTGTTTTTTGTTCTGGTAACAGCAACAAGAAGCTAGCTCGAATAGCTTTGAGCATTTCTCTACAGCAAGAAAATGTCACTCATCAGTCTTCCTGCCAAGCCGCTAGATAGCTTACGCAACTTTGCGGCTAATGTGCTGCAGAAAAATTCGACATCGTCGGAGCTTGATTGTTGGTCTACAATTTCGGGGTTATGTTGCAGCAACTCCAATACTTTTTCCTAAAACATATTATTAGAACACCTAAGTGAAAATATCAGAACTAACACTTTTGAAACCTAATATACGTACTGGTTTAGCATTAGGGTGACTCGAAATCACGTTTTTTTTTAGAAAAATTTTGCATTACCGCAAAAAATGTGCCAATCTGTGAAAAAACACATGTGTTAAAATTTGAGAGCTCTGCGACTACGGGAATATTTCGCGCATCGAACCCAAAGTCTCGAATTTTTGCTGAAAATGCGCATTTTTTCAAATATTTAAAAACATATTTTAATGCCTCTATATTCGTTCGCATCACCATTTAAAAGTTTGTTTAGAGGCATAAGATGATAGTTTTAAAGTTTCGTTACAATACGACAACCGCAATACTTCGCGCAAGGCGTTCAAATTAGGACTAAAATTTGAACGAATTTTCGCAATTTTAGCAGCTCAGCAGGCTAAAAAAGCGCCATTGTTTCTTGAAACAATACGTTTCTTTTGATCTGTATTTTCAATTAAATGCCGTTTTAATCCCGAACTTTATCTCCAACAAGCAATTACGTTGTTTACGTGAACTAATTACAACAATTTTAAGTGCTGTTTTGTTTTTTTGTAACTAATTTTATTCCATTTGTTGCAACATTGCTTATCACTATAGCTTTAATGATAATTTGGAGGTTAGTAGAAAATGTATCGCCCTTTATTCCGCTTATCCGGCTCTCAGCATATTTTATCAAACAAATATTTATTGATTTGCCAATAAAATATCCCAGGACTCAACACGTGGAGGTGGCCGGTACCGAGTCCCACCCTACTCCAGCCCAACCACCCAACCTTAAATGCTAGAATATTAGAACATAGATTTCCACTGACATTTCGAATTGAATTGTGGCATCGTTGCTCTTGATGTTGAGAAGTACAGTATTTTGATTGTTGAGATAGGATTGATGATTTTTAAAGCGGTGCAATAATCTTTTAGGATTAACAGTTATTTTGCTGGCTTTCGTCCATTCTAGTCCACTCTGTAACTCATGATTTGTCTTATCACGCAAAATTAATGGATTGTCGGCATGGATATTACTAGACACGTATCATCAACAAATAATCTGGGGGTTGGGTTTAAGGCATTAATGATGCCATTTATATTAAAATCAAAAAAAATAAATGGCCTAAGTTACATGCTTTAAATCACTCCAAATTGATTGTTGACTATTTCGAATTGCAGATTCTGATGGGCATGATTTTTTTTGTCTGGGCTAGACGTTTTTGTTTTCCAGATAAAAAGAAGCTTAAAAATTTGTGCGCAACTTCTCGGTTATCATAATGTTTAAGTTAACTTAATATTAACGTATGACAAACAGTATCAAAAGGTTTTTGGAAATTTAATAGTACTGTGCAAGTAAAATTGTTATCATTAATGTGGTCGTAAGAGGTGGTCAAAACATCCACAATAACATAGGTTGTAGACATATAGATCACTTTAAAAACCGTAATGAGACTAAATCAATACAGAATGGTTTTGAAAAAATTTTGTTTGTTGCTTGCTCATTAACTTTTCAAAATTTTTCAAAAAACGCATTAAAATTGATACGGGTCCGTAGTTGTTTAAGTTGACTTACTCTTACCATTTTACAACTACGCGGAAATATTTCAATAGATTCAAAGACAGGAATGCTTTGTTGAAATACTGCAAAAGCAAGTCATTTTTTAGTTTAATTATTATTTATTATTACGTGTTTATTCTACAAGCAAGCGGCAAGCATATACAGCATAAAGCAAGGTCTATTGTAGTAAACAACCCAAAAAAGTAAATGAATGAAAATCCACATGAACAAAGGCCAACAAGCATGACTAAAAGACTATTTAAACTTAAAGCTATACGCTTTAAACATCGGATTGTGTGCATCAATGACTGCCGCATATAAAATTTTTAAGTTTTCAAGTGTAAAAAAAAGCAGTTGTGACGTAATAGTTGACATGAAGATGTTCCTTTTTGCAAAATTATTTATCGAGATAATCGATAACTCGCAAACTAAACGAGTTAGAGACTTGAAAATTTTACCAAACCTGGAACAGGGTCTTAAACCAAAAATATCAATTTTTGCAAAAGATTTAAAGGTCTTAAAACAAACACTTTGAGATGTTCCCTTTTGCAAAATGACGGTAGTATAGCTCTGTCTGCTTAAGACTTAAGTAAAGGCTTTTTTCTTGCTTTTGCAGCGTCGTAAAATTGCAAAAGCAAAAAGGCAAGCTTTTTTCAAGTTGAACAACTGCCAAAAAAATTTCTCAATTGCTTGCGCAGAGCAGCAGAGCATTATAACCTTGAATAGTTGCATTTTTGCTTGCAAACACAAGAAAATCACTGAAATTTTATCGTTTTGGATCAGCACGAATTTTAGTTTCTTTGATTAGTTTGAATTTTTTTTTTTTTGGTTTGTTTTGCAGCCGAGGCTGACAGTGTTTTTAATTTGTTCTAAAATTTTAAGCAAAAATGAGCCTCGGGTTTTAGAAAATAGTTCTTATAAAAGGAGTGTGTTACTATTTTTGTCAACTTGCGCTACTTAGTATTTCTTATCACTCGAAACAGCAAATGGTTCTCAATGCAATTTGCTTTTTTTTAGCAGTCTAATGGCAAACATGGCGACGATTTGAATTAATTTTCAGCAAAAATTCGCATGAGTTAGAAGTTTTCAACATTTCGCCATTAAATTTCTGAACCTAAAAGATTTCTCGCACGCTTAAAGAGTGCTTCAAGATCCTGTTTGAGTTGGCGAGGAAAATGTGACGATTTTTTACTCGAACTGCTTTCCGCAATTGCTCGAAGAAATTTAGCGAGAAAGAATGACGTAACGGATTTCGCAAGGCTTTACATACACGTGCAAAAATGACCTCTTACGTTTAGCGAGTATTGTATTTCGTTCGGTAGCGCCTCTTAAAAAAAACTCGTTAATTAAAGCGAACGAGGAAATGTCTGTTATGTGCCCCCAGGGCTCGATTCGCGGTTGGGTTGTGCATGTGTGATACAGTATGCAGGAACTTAGAAGGAGATGCACAAAGCTATCTTTTTTTGCCTGCACAAGATGCACAAATGCTATTCTTTGACTCTTCTGCATTTTAACATTCGTTCCCTTCACAAAAATTTTGATGCAATGTATAATTTTCTTCAATCTCTCGACTTTTTGCCTGATATAATTTGCCTCTCTGAAACTCGCATTAAAGATGAACCCATGACTTATATACTTCAATTACTGGCTACAGCTTTATTCACGTTAATTCGCACTCAATTGCTGGAGGAGTTGCGGTATATATCTCAAAGAAACTTAAATTTGAACTGTCAAAAAAACAACTTTCTCTGTACAACTCGGAATCATTGTGGTTAACCATTTATACAAAAAACCGCACTATAAATGTTGGGGTCATATACCGTCACCCATCATTAACTAATATCAACAAATTCTTAGAAGATTTTTCTACTTGCCTCAACCATTTCTCCACTAACAATCAAGCTATATATTTGCTGGGAGACTTAAATATTAACTTAGATAAATTTAACCGATCCAAAATTGCCAATGATTACATTAATATAATGATAAGTAACAGCGCTATTCCCCTAATTACTCTCCCAACACGTGTGACCGCTGCAACTTCTACCATTATTGATCATATAATCACCAATGATTTGAAACACAAAATTACACCTTTCGTAATTCGTAGCGACCTAACCGATCATTATATTACAGTATGTAACATAAAACAAATAAATCATTGCAAGCGTGCAAAACCACCAAAGTACCATAGGGACACTTCGAAACTTAATTGTGAAGATTTTCGCAACGAACTAGACCAAAATTTATCCCAATACTTTTTAAACTGCGACGTCCTCAATCACCTTAACTATAATATTATTTTTAACGGCTTTGTAGACGTAATGCGATCAACAATTGATGCCCATGCCCCGATTAGACAACTATCGCGTAGACAAACAAGATTAAAAAACAAACCGTGGCTTACAAAAGAGCTTTTAGCCCTAATCCGTAAGAGACGGTTGATGTTTCGTTCTCATTTTTTGCAAGGTGATGAAAACGAAAAAGCTTCTTATCGCAAATTTTCAAACAAGTTAACTAAATCGATAGCACTAGCAAAAAAACAACATTTTGCAACATTGTTAGAAACCAAAAAACTTAATCCTAAATCGGCATGGGAAATTATCCGATCAGTACTTCCTACTGCAAAGGTAAAATCTTCGGCAGCCGAAGATTTTATCGACAATAACAAATTACTTGACCAAAAAACAATAGCTGATCTTTTTAACAATTTTTTTTGTACAATAGGTAAAGAATTGGATGATGATATTCCCAAACATCAAAACAATCACTACCAAAATTATTTATCCAAAAGCGTTTCCGAATCAATATTTTTAACAGCACCGACCTGTGATGAAATTGTAAATACAATTCACTCGCTTAACGTGAACAAAGCTGTCGGCCATGATAACATTCCTGCCTACTTTCTTCGCATAGCTGCTCCCATTGTCGCACCCTACCTGCAATGCTTCATCGAGTTCGCATTTGTAAATGGCATCTTCCCTGAAAGCTGTACTCGCGCCAAAATCATTCCCATCCACAAAAAAGGAGATAAAACTAATCCTAATAACTATCGCCCAATCTCGATTTTGACTTGCTTCGCTAAAATTCTTGAACGTCTTATTTACGATAGATTTTTGTCTTTTTTGAAAAAGCAAAATGTAATACATAAAACCCAATACGGTTTCCAAAAACATACCTCTACCACTCATGCCGTTTTGGACATTGTTTCAACTGCATTTGACAACATTAGCCAAAATCTTTACACTGGCTTAATTTTTCTGGATCTGCGAAAGGCATTCGATTGTGTCCCGCACGATATCTTATTAGCTAAGCTTAAACATTATGGTATACGAGGACCATCAAACAGGCTCATAGAGACCTTTCTTGATAGATCACAGTACACAAGTATTAACGGCATTGATTCGGAAATAAAGTCAGTCAAATATGGAGTTGCACAAGGGTCAACTCTAGGACCGCTACTATTTTTACTTTATATCAATGATCTTCCAAACTCAGCTTGCAGCCTTCCACGATTATTTGCTGATGATACCTGCTTAATCTTAAACAGTAATACCATACCATGCCTAGAAACCAAAATGAATCAAGACCTACTAAAAATTTCCCAATGGTGTATGGCTAATAGAATAAGTCTTAACCCCATCAAATCTAATTATCTATTAATTCCACCTAAATTAAGAGAAACCACACCACAAACATACTTGTACTTAAATGATATACCCCTATCAACTTCAAAAAGTGTTAAATACTTGGGTGTTCATCTCGATTCTCAATTAAACTTCCACGTCCATATTACAGAAACAGCACATAAAATATCTCGAGCAGTTGGAATAATGTCCAAACTCAAACATTTCCTTCCTCAATCTGCCATGATTAAATTATACTACGCTTTGGTTCACCCCCACTTATTATATGGCTTGATAATATGGGGACAAACTTTTCCTTCTTATCTAACGAAATTGAGTACGCTTCAAAACAAAGCCATAAAACTTTCTTGCGGCGGCAGCTATCAGGATCATGTTACTCCTTACTTTAAAGAACTTGGCATACTTAAATTACCAGATTTATGCGACCTTGAAACTGCCAAATTTGTGCATCTACATTTTCTAAAAAAACTACCTCCACAACTGTCTAATATGTTTGTTAAAACAAGTAAAATCTCGACTCGACTAACCAGATCCACCTGTCCATCTAATAATCTATCTCTTTACATACCCAGATTTCAAACAGCAAGACTTCAAAGATCCATTAAATACAAAGGTGTCAAGGTTTGGAATGCAATCCCTTCAAATATCCAAACTGAAACTCCAAGGTTATTTAAAAGTAAACTTAAGAAACATATTTTGGGTAACTACATTTAATGACTGTGTCACCACGATTTGTGACTTCTCGTCGCTTAGATTCTCAGATTTTCTGAATTAGTAAATAACAAGTTAGCAATTACTTAACCTCAAGGGTGGCTGCTTGACTTGAAGACCGAGAGGTCTATTCGTGGCCATCCCTGCTGCTGTGTGTTTGTGTGCACTTGGAATATTGTATTGTTTGTTTATTTTTATTTTTTGCCAAATGAAGTATTTTTTGATTTGCTGGTGTCCATAGATGCATAATGTGGCGAATAAATTGAACTGAACTGAACTGAACTGAAAATTTGCTTCAAAACCTTGCATTACAGTTAGGGTGGGGCAGCGATGCCAGCCTAAGGGGATAGCAATTACGTGGCAGCAGCTTTTTTGCTTACGAAAGCGACGTACCGCTACGCTTCAGTGCGGCTCCCTGCGTAAGTTTTGCACGACTAGCTAAACTTGCCTGTTTTTTGTTTTTTTTTACTAATTACAGTTAGCTGTTTCATACAGAGCAGGGATGTGGAAGCAGAAGTTGGAAGCAGAAGCAGTGGAAGCGGTTAAATTTTTGTAGAAGCGGAAGCACTTTTATGAAAGAGACTTAAAGCAGAAGCTAACTCGGAAGTGACTAATTCTTTTCGGAGCTGGAAGCGGAAGCAAAAAATTCCAAAGGTGAGGAAGCGAAAGCCAACTTGGAAACATAAAACTTCAAGAGGAGCTGGAAGCAGAAGCATTAAAAATTTGACTGCTTCGACATCTCTGCTGTCAACGCCAATCTAAACTAATGTGATTCGCGTAATTTTAAATATCACCATTGAACTTTCCTGCAATTCTCAATTCAAGAAAAAAAAGACAAGCTAAGCAAGTATCAAAAACGTTATTACCAAATTATACGTATAAGCAATAGTTTAGAAAACCCTGGTATCAACCGCAATTTCATAAGTTACTTAATTTTGTAATTAACTTCGCAATTACATTTTTATTGACATCACAGCAGAAGCAAGTTGCTGGATTAAATATAAACAAAATTAAGCTTACAAACGAACTTTTCCCTAGCAGCTCACGTGGTAAATAAATGGACCGGTAGTAATCCAAAGGCTTCAAGTCGTAATCTTGTGGTAAACGCACAGAGCTGGAAAGTGCTGTTTCGAGCTTTTAGCTCTCATCAGCAGCCCTAACCCTAACCAAAGGTATTCCCCAACTTTTTTTTTGTGGATTTTTATGGGTTTTTGGTAATGTGTGGAGTTTGTGGGATGGTAGTTGAAGTAGTATTGAGCAGTGGTGTAAAGTAACGAAATACTTTTACTTGAGTAGGTTACTTAAGTAGTTTTTTTCGGTAACGAGTACTTTTTTGAGTAGTTTTTTTTAACTACTTTTACTTTTACTTAAGTACTTTTAGTCTGAAATAACGCTACTTAAGTACTTATTATTTGATAAAAGTACAAAGTAGTTTTAAAGTTTGAGCCGCAGTGTTGACTGCACTTTGACTGAGGGCATTTGCAGGCAATCATTCGTAAACGCGTAGTCAGGCTATTCTCCCTTGGTCTTTTCTTTCTTTAAGTTCCACGATTGACGGCGCTCATGTGCTTTTGAAAATGATTGCAATTTTTTTAATCAGGTACTTGTAAGCTGTTGGACATGACACAAGCGATAAAACAGTAGGATAAGATTTGTGTTTGCTTATATCGACTTCTTAATCAGGACTAGGAACCAAAGCTCTACCGAATCGTTAGCCTGCAACACCATAAGTTAATCTATCCATTTTAACACCAATAAAATGCAAACGAATCGACAGTTTTCCTGAAGTCATGAGTAGAGTCAGTAGGTTAGGGTGCATTTACAATCGAGCTGTTCGTAATTAGGGTGAAAGGACTACTCGCGTTTTGCTGTTCTGTTGGACTGAAGGATTAGGCAATTGCAGAAATTTATTGATAAGTGAAGATATGAGATCTGGCAGGCGCATAGCCAGGAATTTGCAATGTGGAGCTAATTCAGAGGCTGGAAAAAACATCCAACAATCTTATCCCAGATTTTGATCGGTTTTCACGCAGATTGAGTTGGTTTTACAGTCCAAATTTAGGCGATCTCCAGAAAAAAAGTCTTCAAATTTTTTTTGGCGAACTACAAAATTTTAACAATTCAAAAAATACTGTTGTCCTCGAGCCGAGGACAGGGCATTTTTCAAGGACTTGAGACTTTGAGGCCAAGGGCTTAACCTTTAGAGGCCAAGGACTTCAAAATATGTCCTCGAGACCAAGGACGTCCTCGAGGACTCCACCTCAGCTGAGTAGCACTGAAGCAGTAAAACTTTATCATTGAGTAATAAACTGATGAAATGTTTAGTTTCTCTGTTCTTGAGAACAGTGTCTTGCAGTTTGAGGGCCTGGGGTTGAACTGATAAATATGCCGCTAAGATAGTATAGCCTAGTGGTTAGAGCATCTGTATATCAAGCTGAAAATTTGGGTTCAAATCTGGTCCAGTCAAGCCAAAGACTCAAAAATAGGTAGCCTACTGCAAACTGTATTTACATCTTCCTGCTTGACATTCTGCATTAATGTGCTGCTCAGTGATTGCACCTTTGTATGGTTGAGAGGCGGCAGCTTGCCTCAACGACCCTAATATCACTTTGCGGTTTTTCTGGTCAAGGCAACACGGTGAATAATTCAGTAACACTGGAAACAAACATGGAGGAATTCAGGAATTGCATGATAAACTTCGTCTAGGCAGGTTTTCTAAAGTGCAGCAAGTAAATTGATTGGAATTAAATTAAGCTGCTGTCTAACCTACTTATGCAGCGACAGGACACTGGTATCAATCACTGTGTGACTGTGCTTCACCCACAGTTTCAGTTATGTTTCTACCGGTTTCTATCTGCCTTCACATGTCGTGAAATAAAATCAATTAAAGAAATTCACGATAATTTTTTCTTTTTTAATCCAAAAAAAGTTTATCGCAGACTACTGAATTGGCTTTGGTGCGTGACTTTTAGCGCACTTTGTCGATATAGTAGGCTGTTCTCTAACACGGCTCTTCCACGGTGTTTTTACTTTTCAGCAGATAAATTTAACAATGGCAGTGAATGAGTATTTGAACAAATATTTTATGAATTGATTCCTTGAATATAGTAACAAAAAAACAGCACAATTTATATTTCATGACTTCTTAAGATGGTGAGGGGATAGAAAATTAAGCGCTTGTGGCAGTGAAGTGAAGGTAGTCGATCAGTTGTCATATGCCAATTGAATAGTTTGTTTATTTTGCCTGAATATTTTTCAGAATGAATTTTTTAGAATATTTTTTTAGACTCCACCTCAGCTGAGTAGCACTGAAGCAATACAATGAATTTGATTTTTTTTTTTTTGTATAAAAATATAATGAATTTAATGAATTTTTTTTGTTTAATAAATTATGAATTTGAATATAATGAATTTTTTTTGTTTGAATATAATGAATTTTTTTTGTAATATAATGAATTTTTTTGTTTATTTTTCAGAATGAATGATGGTGAATACTTTCAGAAATACTTCTACTTGAGTAGTTTTAAAATGACTACTTTTTTACTTTTACTCAAGTACTTTTTTTGATCAGTACTTTGTACTTTACTTCAAGTAGTTTTTTTGTCAGTAACGAAACTTTTACTTGAGTACAAAGAACACGTTACCGTGTCCTAAGTGCGGGTGAATTTTGGGCTCTGCTACCATCTATAAGGCATTTGCAGTAGCGCTGGACAACACACTTGGCCAAACTGAACAAACCTTAAGAGCTTGCACAGTGGCAGAGGCTTTGTAGGGAATAAACAATTTTTTACTTGCGGAACTTTACAAAACAAGTGAAAAGTTGCTTGGCTCTTGTAGTAAGGACAGCCATAGGCTATCCTTAATGCAAGGGCTCCCCTGAGCTGCGTTACCACGGAAATCAAAACCGTACAAACTTGATGTTCTTCGTGGTCGACTCCTGGGAAATCAGAACAACTTCCACTGTCTTCTGACTTCCCAGAAGTCGACCATGAAGAACACCAAGCTTGTACGATTTTGATTTCCGTGGTAACGCAACTCGGGGGAGCCCTTGTAGTAAAGATAGCGTACGGCTGTCCTTACTACAAGAGCCCAGCAATTTTTCACTTCTAAACCACAAAGCGCATATAAGCAGAAACTTGATTCCCGATAGCATTTTTATTTTATCTGTAACGTTTTCGGCGCATTTTCTATATGGCCCTCTTCAGCAAATTAAAAAGCAGTTTACAGTAACTTTAAAATTTAGAAATAAAAGGTTATCAAAATATTATCGGCAAAACACAAATGTTACAATATAACAACCACTATAACTTCATACATTTGGTATTGTGACGTATACGTTATACCTTTTCCATAGTAAAATCAAGTCAGAAAAAAAAAATAAATAAATAAAAAATAAAGCAACACCGTGAAATAACAATACTGTATTTGGTACAATGTAGACAATTAGACACACACACACGCATGAAAAAATGTTCAAACACATTCAAAAGAAAAGAACAACCGTTGGCGTATAATTGTGAATTCAATCGTGGTGTTAGCTTTTTGATCAATAATGCCTCCTGTATTTTGGTTTCATAATCATTGTGACAGTTTCTAATTACTTTAAACGAACTAACATCCAAATTAGAATTTTGACAAGTTTGGCAGGAAGAAATGTGTTGGCTTATGGCACTTTTGGCGGAGTTGAAGTTAAGCTGCAAGTGTTCTCAGGCCCTAGTCACCAAGTGGCGCGTTGACATACCAATATATGTCGTGTTCACATCACGCGAACATGTAAATTTATCTACCACATTGGATTTTAGAGCAGCAGAAGTTTTGGATTTCAGATTAAAAATATGACCCAGTTTTTAGCGAAGTGTAATAAGTAAAAATTCGAACATCAAATTTTTGCTTTAGTAAGGTAGACAATTGGAATGCAAATTTACGAGATGGTTTTCCAAAATACAGCAAGCCAAGTATGTATTCATAATCATCAACTTCTTTATCATGTGAGTCTGGTTTGGTATTATTTTCAAATTTTTTCAAGCATTTATTAAAACACCAATTAGGATAACAATTTTTTGCGAAAATGCATCTTAGCTTAGTGATTTCATCTTTAAACAATTCATAATCAAAGCATATGATTTTGGCACGTTTTAATAAACAAGTAATTAGGCCAGATTTCCAAGCGTTTGGACAAGTTGATCGAAAATTTAACAACAGTTCCGTATATGTAGGTTTGTGCCAGGCACTAGTTTTAAAACCGAATTCGTCAAACTTTATTTCCACGTCAAGAAAAGGCAATGAATCTGTAGCTTTTTCAACTGTGAATTTCACGCTTTGATGCTGTGCGTTCAAAATCGGAAGAAACTCGTCGCAGTTTTGGTTGCTATCAAAAATCGCGTACACATCATCAAAATATCGAAGATAAAGCTTGGGTAAAACTGGTCCATTTGACTTTTCCGCAAAAATTTTTTCTTCTAAATGAGCCATAAAGAAATTTGCCATTGTTGGTCCCAACGGATTGCCCATTATGATTCCTTCAACTTCTTTATAAAACCGTTCGTTGTGCATAAAAATTCCTTGCGTGGCAAGAAGCATTAATTTCAAAATTCTAATTTGGATGTTAGTTCGTTTAAAGTAATTAGAAACTGTCACAATGATTATGAAACCAAAATACAGGAGGCATTATTGATCAAAAAGCTAACACCACGATTGAATTCACAATTATACGCCAACGGTTGTTCTTTTCTTTTGAATGTGTTTGAACATTTTTTCATGCGTGTGTGTGTGTCTAATTGTCTACATTGTACCAAATACAGTATTGTTATTTCACGGTGTTGCTTTATTTTTTATTTATTTATTTTTTTTTTCTGACTTGATTTTACTATGGAAAAGGTATAACGTATACGTCACAATACCAAATGTATGAAGTTATAGTGGTTGTTATATTGTAACATTTGTGTTTTGCCGATAATATTTTGATAACCTTTTATTTCTAAATTTTAAAGTTACTGTAAACTGCTTTTTAATTTGCTGAAGAGGGCCATATAGAAAATGCGCCGAAAACGTTACAGATAAAATAAAAATGCTATCGGGAATCAAATTTCTGCTTATATGCGCTTTGTGGTTTAAAAGAATTTACACCTCTTTACCGAAATTTTATAATTTTTTACTTGTTTTGTAAAGTACCACAAGTAAAAAATTGTTTATTCCCTACAAAGCCTCTGCCATTAGCTTAGAAGGTGGCCCAAATTGGCCAAAAGTCTTGTCTAGTTCGGCTAAGAGTATCGTCCAGCTGGGGAATACCTTCACTCAGAGCGGCTGTGGATACTTGAAAAAGTATCTGCAGCTTCCAAAACTACTCCCACTACCATCCCACAAACTCCACATAATTCCAAAAATCCACAAAAAAAAAAGCTGGGAAATACTTTAGGTTAGATATGCTGACGACTGCCGATGAGAGCTAAAAGTTCGAAACAGCGCTGTCCAGCTCTGTGCATCAATGACTCAAGCTACTTGCTAGCTAACTGCCAGTGGAAGTTGGTCTGACTTCCCAGGAGTCGACCACGAAGGACATCAAGTTTGTACGATCTTGTGGTAACACAACTTTTTCGAATTATTTGTTTTATGTAGTCGCTGTTCTGTTGGCTTATTCCAAACTTTTACAGTGGTAGCCAATAGGCCAAAAAAAAAACATGTTAAATTCATTAACTTTATTTAAATTTACTTAATTGAAACGGTAAAGTTTAGTACATGCAGTATTATTACAAAACCATTACATACGTGTACATCTCCGCGTACTAAAAACAAACCAAACTCTGAAATACAGAGAAAAGTTTCGGTGCATTTACAGCATACATTAAGCAAAACAAACAGAAAAAGGTAACTAATGCTTTACGACTTTCTCATCGAAAAATGTTACTAACTAGGTTTTTTGCATAATAAAGTGGTAAAGCATTCAAGAATGATACAACTGTGATTTTTACTATATTACTCCTGTTGAGCTAGCCAGGAGAGAGCATAGGGAACCTTCAGTTTTCAAGTCAAGCCAACCACAACCGATGTAGATCTCATACTGTCCCTTTTATTGGTGAGCGTCAAGCAGTTTAAATATCAATTTTAAAGGTATAGTCTTTAGTTGGTTATATCCAAAATTGCATTGCAAGATTGAAAGCATATTTCAACTCGAAAATGTTTCAGTTTTGTTTTTTTTAAGTATATTTGAACTATAGACAGTATCCAGAGTCTTATAGGCACAATCAAACCTTTGGTTAACAGCCTAAGACATACTGTTTCGGAATCGACAATCGTCTTTTATTTCTCGTCAGTATAGCTAGGACTACAGAAATAAACATGAGCGTAGAAATGCAAGAAATCGCAAATTAACCTTATCATGACACAATTTTCTTCCAAAAATATTAAGTAATTACAATATTACAAGAGATAATTCTAATAGTTCAATTCAAAATAATTTCCAATAGCATGCCTTAAACAGCTGTTTCGTCCAATCTCAGGGCTCATCAGTAAGGCTAGCAAGGCCAAAAGGACAAATATCACCAATGACAAAAATCTTCGAAACATACATCTTTACCAGTTATCTATCAATGAACAAATCTTTACCGATTAAGTTTATAATACATAAATCTTTACCCATCAATCAGTCAATTTTAGCCAAAATAAGTATATCTTAACTGAAAAATCTTTTCTCAATAAAACCAAATCTATTAATTAAATCTTTTCCAAATGAAACTATTGCTATAAATCAAATCTTTACCGACTAAAGTACTAATCTTACCTTACACCTCTCAGAAGAACGATAGGCTAGCTAACTCTCTACTCTCCTCATAGCTCGTCTTATATGCTTACGTCTCCAGAAGGCTAAAAGTCTCAAAACTAGTGCCAAAATCCAGACTAGAGCTAAACTAGGCTAACAATCTTTAGAAATAAAACGCTATCAATACCTTAGATTTATTTATTATAAACATAATCGATTAAGATTTATTCATTGATTGATAAAATGGTAAAGATGTATGTTTTGAAGATTTTTTTCATTGGTGATATTTGTCCTTTTATCCTTGCTAGCCTTACTGATGAGCCCTGACATTGGGCAAAACAGCTGTTTAAGGCATGCTATTGAAAATTATTTTGAATCGAACTATTAGAATTATCTCTTGTAATATTGCGATTACTTAAGATTTTTGGAAAAAAAAAATTGTGTCATGATGTGGTTAATTTGCGATTTCTTGCATTTCTACGCTTATGTTCATTCTTGTAGTCCTATAGCTATCCTGACAACAAATAAAAGATGATTACCGATTTCGAAACAGTATGTCTTAGGCTGTTAATTAACGGTTTGATTGTGCCTATAAGACTCTGGATACTGTCTATAGCTTATTATCAATTTTCTTAGTACATTGTTCTTAATGTGTTTTAAATATACTAAAAAAAGAATTATAACAATCACTAGGAGAATTGTTTTGAGAATTTAAACCCCTCATTTACGGTATTAGTACATTGCGTTTTGGCAGTTGTCATTAATTTCTTTGAAAGTTTAGTTTGTTGAGTATTGTAAACCTTAGTTCTGCTTCAGTATTTGTCAAAGATATCTGTGTATCATTCAAGTATAATGTCATTTACAGTACAGCCACTGAAATTGCAATATAGACAACTACTTTTTGTTTATGCAGTTAAACAAATTGTACAACTAAGTGCAGCTTTAAAACGAAAATATTTCGATTTTTGCAGACGCCAACATAAGCATATGATTTTCTTGTTTACTTTAATTTTAATTCATTTATTTTTGTTATAGCAGTTTAAAAATGGTAATAACAAACATAATGTGTACACTGCATTGCAAACTAATCAACGCTTAGTAAACTATACAGATTTCTTAGGTGTAATGCTGTTTAAAACACACGCAAACAGCGTTCAACAAACTACAAACACTATTTTAGGCATGCAGTATTTACAATAAAAAAAAATGTACAAAAACGAAAAAAAGGCTTTTGAAAAACAAACGTATAAAAACTGAGTTTCATTTTTAAACGTACAGAATATACCTCCAAAATGAAAGTAAACTTTGCTGAGTTTTACCTAGAGCCCACCAAACTTGAAACGACATGAATAAAAAGATTCTCACTTTACGGCATAGCATGAAAAACTCTATATTATATTTCAGAGCGTAATGCTCCGAATATTCAAATTTTTTAAAAACAACAATTTCGGCAGATTCAAAATAATTAGTACCGGTATAGCTGGTTAAAGGCCACCTAATGTCTGCAAACCAATGCACTTAAAATGCTATAAAAAAGTATTACTAATCGAATGCTGAAAACCTGGTTTAGATACACGTTCTCAGTTTCAAGCTTTCGCGTTTTTAAAAAGTGACATGACGTCATTAGACCCAGGAGTTTGGTGCCTTCGACTAATTTATCTTTGCAGAGAATAGGCGATTTTGGAAAGGCATGTGATAACAGCTTGCTAGTCAAAAAGTGTTGTGCAAAAAAGGCGTAATTAGCTCAAAGTAAAGTCGAAGGCACCTAACTCCTGGGTCTAATGACGTCATGTCACTTTTTAAAAACGCGAAAGCTTGAAACTGAGAACGTGCATCTAAACCAGGTTTTCAGCATTCGATTAGTAATACTTTTTTATTGCATTTTAAGTGCATTGGTTTGCAGACATTAGGTGGCCTTTAAGCCGCTGACAACTGCATGTCCTCTACGCAGTCTTGAGCTGAGTAGAGTTGATGTGCTTGCGAGTAGTAAAATCGTTTACTTGAGACAGTGTAAAAAACTTATTGACAGTAACCTAACCAATTTTTGACCTTCGCAAGTACTCAATAAAGCCACCACTGAATTTTGTAAAAGCATTCTTAAACAACTTTAGGTGTTAAAACAGTAGAAAATAGCAGAGCTACGGGTGCTGAAAACTTAATTTGTAATTTGGAAAGTTTTTGCTTGAACCAGAGAATGTTTAGGACCAATAATGTGCATCATATAGTGTTTTATACCCTTTTTGGTTAATCTCAAAAAATTATAGTAAATGATTAAACTAATACTGAGCAGGTGAGCAACGTATTCGGCACGGAACTAATCAACTAATTCTAAAAAAATAACTAATTCAAAATTTTTGGTATTTTTTTAACGATCATGGATATTATTAATGTTGTGTATTATAATTTCCTAGGTGAAACCTTTCAAACTCATTTGGTAAAATTACACAGAAAAAGACGTTTTATTTAACAATTTTTAACAAAGCGTTGCATCCTTTTATACGCACTTTTATGTCAAAAGCACTAACATTACAAAAGTGTGTATAAAGTTTTGGTTGGAAACAACATTGCTCGTATTTTTGAAACCTTTTGCGACAAATTTTTAGATAGTGGTGACACTTGTTTTTTTGGTATCTTGTGTTGTGCTTCCAGATTCACCAGTCCGTGACGAGTCTGGGTTGGTCGACACCACAGAGTTGGTTGATTTTTTGCAAGTCCACCAAACTTTTCGTATGTTTTCTCGACGCAAGCAGTAAAGATAAAATATCACCAACCCCTAAAACAAGTTGTTGTTGCACTTTACAGTATAAAAAACATAAAACAAAAAATTAAAGATTCATTTAAGGGATTCTAGCACTTTTGAATTTTTTGTGATTGCTAAAAATGTATAACAGTTTAAAGCATTGAAGTTATTTATCAAATGAGAGAGCCACTTAAGTATTTAGCTACTCTACCTAAAAATGATTTTTTGTTGTGGGTGTGTGAAAAGCAAACACTGTTGATATTAAAGTATGCTACTGTAAACATATTTTACTCATTAATTGGAAATCAAATTCTTTCAAACTTTGCTGCTTAAACAGTGTTGTTTTAAAGTCATTTATAAGGTTTATGAATCAGAATAAAAATTGCTTACTATACATTGTCTTCACGTATATCAGTGTAACGTGTGTAATCACAACCATAAGCGAGATAAATTTAATAATTTTACTTTTACCACTAAATGGTATTTAGTTGCTGAGTATTCATCTTAAATTTGCCTAACATTGCACTTACTGAATAAATGCTATTTTTGGTACAAGTTAATATTTTAAATTTAAACGAGCAGGTACCTGAAAAACGTTAAAGATCGTAAACAGCCATTGCATTGCTTCTTCATACGTTTCATTAATAGGTATCAAAAGAAAATATCCAAATATCCAAGTAAGTCCCATCAAAATAACCAAAGTTATTGCACTAACCAGACGGTCAACAAGAGTCCTGTCCTTTGCTGTTGACGTAAGATTCTGCATAAAACAACGTGTAATTTTATAAACCAAATTTCACAGTAAAGATAACAGTATGTCAACAGACCAAGAAGAAAAGCGTTGCCTCGTTGCAGACTTGCACGGTTTGGGTTAGATGAGATGCCGCATTATTGTCTTCTACTGCTGTAGACAAACGCAACTTTTTCTTTTAAAAACATGTTGATGACGGTTTGTAACCAATATATAACTTACTTGGCAAAAACATTTCTTGTGCCGAATAAAAAACTAACTGCTATATAAATAATTATCTAAAAAATCATATGAGTCTAAAAATTTAATCAAAAAATTTTCTAAAAAAGCTGCTTCAAGGTTATAAGCTTTTGAAAGGGGTGGGTGTAACTATAAGATCAACTAAAAGTTACAATATATTCCTAATTATGAACATCTGAGAAATTTGTAAAAGTGTATGAAGATAATGCTTTGATTTAGCTTAAGCAATTTTTAAAACTAAACAAGCGATCAATTAACATACTTCTCTTTTACGAAACACAACTTCCTTGAGCAAAACCGCAAAGACAACCAGATTGAAAAGAAGCAAAACACCTATCGGAAGTAAAAATCCCCAGTGAAGAGAAGGTGGTTGAAGCCAACAGGTATATTTGGCGCGATACTTAGATTCAAAAAATATGTCTGTAATACAAAATTAAACTTAAAACGTCATTGTAGTATTGTAATTGCATTTTATTTATCATGTTCATTTGGCCGAGAGACAGCAAAATGACCTTTCGGTTTTCACGTCAAGCCGCACCTGCATACATATCACCATTATTTACGAAGGAGACTACACACTCTCTTTTTTTTTTTGCTGAAACCTAAAACAGGTAAGCAGCTGTGAATACCAATTTTTATAGTCTTTGGTTTAATGCAACGGGAATCGAATCTAAGTCTGAACCGTTTCAGCAACAGTCGCTCTATCCACTCGACCACCTTACATGATATACAATATAAAACAAAACGATCACACAAAAGTTCCTGGATTACCTATGGTGATTTACTCTTATGCTTTTTATTATTGCGGGTGTGCCACTTTTTGTTCTGTATTGAGCTTGGTGAGGAAACGTGTGAATGTTATAATTTTTAAAAGTTGGTTGCTTTATTTTCTTTCATCGTTAAGCTTTGAGTTTTTTTAACAAACAGAAAACTATTTGTAACGAAACCAAAATAGCCAAAATTTTGCACAACAATCGGGAGCAAAGTTATAAACAGATACTGCTACCTGAATCATAATGGCGAGGTAAATTAAACTCTACTCATATTATTTTGCTGATATGCAGAAGCACAATTGTAACAATAGTGGTATTCCGATAGTGTTAAAATGTTTAGCAGTGGATTGAGACATCGCCAAACCACTACTAGGTTTTTGCTCACTCACCTTCAGGGTCATTGTGGTCTTGTAGCATATCGAGATGCCAAATTGTAACGGCAAAATTCAAAAAGACGTAGATGAAAGGAACTACGTAAGCAAGAGCATAGACAGCAAAACGTGCTCGATTTACGCCGTGCGTTATCTGAAAGTAGTAAATGAAAAGACATATATGTAAGAAAACATATTGCTGCTCAATTTTTATGTGATTGACATGAAATTGCATTTAATAAACCGTATCTAACTCTAACCTTAGTTCCAACGTAAATTTTAACCTACTGCAATTAACTTTAGCTTCAAACCTACTGTTAGGCCGTAATCACACGATCAAGTTTTTTGCACAATTTTCTTGCTCAATTGTGTGAAAGGTCGCGTAAGTTTATGGCACACTTTTGCAGGCTTGTAATAGGCAAATTTTATCGCGCTGCCGTGTGAGAATGAAAATCAGTGTCTAGAAAGTCTTGTTGAGTTCTTGCGGGCAAATAGAACCGAGCTCAACTTTGCCAGCAAGTTTTTTAAAAGCCGCCGTTTTCAACCAAGAAAACCTAGCTTTTAACCGTTGCCTTTGAAAACATTTACCGCGGAATACAAAAAAAAAAACTTCCGAAGTCAACGCAAAGCACAAATGCGTCACAATTATCAAGCAAAAATGTTGTAAAAGATTTTACCCTTTTGATTTGAACGACAATGACGTATTACGGTACCTTTACACCTCGCAGAAAAACATTTCCCCGAATATTATTTGCCAGAAAAACATTTTCCTGAACGTTCTTTTTCCAAAATTAACATTTGTCAGAAAGCACACTTGCCAGAATAAATATTTGCCTAAAATTACATCTGCCAGAATGAACACTTGTCTGAAATTACATCTGCCTGAATAACCACTTGTTTAAAATTACATCTGCCAGAATGAACACTTGCCTGAAATTACATTTGCCAGAATGAACATCTGTACGAAATTACATTTCCCCGAAAACTTATTTTCCAGAATTTACACTTGCCAGATTGTACATTTCCTCAAAAGCATATTTGCCAGAAATTACACTTGCCAGAAGTACATTTGGCCGAAATTACATTTCCCCGAAAACTTATTTTCCAGAATTTTCACTGGCCAGAATGTACATTTAGCCGAAATTACATTTCCCCGAAAATTCATTTTCCAGATATTATACACATTAAACCAAAATTTCGTTATTGATAGAATTTTCATTACAAAAATATATAATTATGCTTATTCATTTTCAAAAATTATTAAGCTGCGTGTAGAATAAAAGAGGCAAAGGAAAGCAGTCTCTTACGTCTTGTAACTAATTTTGACAAACAACGTTAGGTTTGAAATATTTCTGGTTTTTGACAAAAACAAGTGCCATTTTTAGAATCGAACTATTCTTCCGAAGTTTGTGATGATATTTTGATGTGTTTTTAGATTATTGGTAATATTACGGTATTTTGATAACATCTGAAACTCACAAAAACATCAGCATACAAGCGTCGTATTATTGAAGTATCTTAGCCAGGTGCGCAGCCAGAAATCTGCAATGAGGGCTTTTTCGGGGGTCTGATTGCGGAGCCCCCCAGCAGAGGCCATTGGAGGTTTGAGGGAAGAGCGCTTAGCCGCTGGAAAATTTTGTATTTTTTTGCAAAACCGTCTTAATTTTAGGCCGATTTCGATAAATACCATTGCTTTTAAACGTGGCATAAGAAGTTAGCAGCGCAAAAACTTGATTAAACTGTTGTCAGAAATGGGTTATGTAGAAGATGGATATAATTGGTAAAATTTTTGTTTCATCTTAACAAGCTGGTAAATCATAAAATCCAAGATCAGTAAAACTTACAAGGAATAAACTATTTCGTGTATATTTTAGAAAACGGTAATTGGAGGGTGAGCGAGCTAATGGAAAGAAATTTGAAAGAAGTGGTTGGCAACATTTGAGAGAAGTAATTGGTAATTAACTAAAATTGAATAGTCCCCTACCTATTTCAGAGTTTTATTTATTTTTTGATGAATATCCATGTTCAGCATTTTTTGCAAGCGATTGCTTATTTTCGCCATTTTGAAGGTTTTACTTATTTGTGTATTTTATCTCTGACAAATCAGTTTTCCTTATATAATTGTCTCAAAAGATACTTTAAATCATTTTTGACTCCATTCCAGTGCAAAAGATTGTTATCTCAGAAAGCTATAGCCATTATTACCCCAGTGCCGTCGCCAGAGTAAACGAAGCGAAAGGGCACTAGTCCAAAGTGGGGGGCACTAAAATAGACTAAGTTTTTGCATATTAGAACCAATCTTCACAACTTGTACGGCTACAAATATATATTTAAAAATGATGTATTCATTCCTAAAAAAAAACCTATAAGGCCGGCAACGTTTCTAATCCCGTTTTCGTCTGCGGCCCCTTATGCAGTGCTGCAACTACATTAGAGCGTTGTTCTATGGGGCAAAATTTCTTTCAAGGGAAGGCCAAAAAATTGCTGCTTTTTTCTACAATACGAGCATTCTGGGCCATAAGTGTAGCCATGATTTTTGTTTTAGGGGGGGGGGGGGGCACAAATCACGTGCAATGACGTTACCACAAATTTTCGAAAGAAGAACAACTTTTTGTGGAACAAAGATATTGTAGATTGGAAAATCAGAAGCCGTGGCCAGTGTGTTAGCACATAACCAGCATTTTGGTAAAGGGAGAGAGCTTAAATCTCCCAAAAAAGGATAAAATGGGAGACGCGTTGAGCAAACTGGTGTAACTCAAACGCATTACAGACGTGAGTCTGAGGGCAAAGCCCCCAACCGCTGGGCGAATTTTCTGTAATTTTTTTGAAAACTAGCTATTTTATTGTCATTGGGTCACAATTTGCACGTGTTTAGAGCCATTCGAAAAAACTAGATTTTTAACATTTGAAAGCCAATTGAAATAATTAAATTGTTCAATCCTACTTTAACTTACAAGTTAAGCCAAAACATTTTCAAATCTTGCATTTTGGTGTTAAATTTTGTAAGTGATTTGGCTCGGGTAGGGGAAAGCAATGTACATTGCCTACTGCAATATTTTAGCAGTAAATAAATAATCCACTCGAAGATTTTCCTTAGAGATTTTTGTTTTGTCGTAAAAATAACCAGTTGCAGAACTAAATATACAACCAAGAGGTACAGGCCCCCTGAATTTAAATTTAATATTTTGTTCAATGAATATTTCCCGTAGCTAATTTTTTTTCACAAGTATTTTGTCGCATAAAAACTGGCGAGGTGGATTGTTATTTAAAAATGATACAATAGATGGTTACACCTACTAACCATGTTATTGCCCTAGCCAGATTAAATTGTGCGGGGCCCTTGGCACTTTGAAGATTTTCGCAACGTCTTCCTACCAAAAATAGATGAAGACCAAAAAAAGTCTCACCATTTGAGCGTGGGACCCCTTGCTAGTACTGTGTCATGTTATGGTAAATCCGGCCCTAATTATTGCATTACGTTCATAAAAAGGTAATATGAGGGCTTAACATAGGAACTTTTTGAGCAAAACTCTCCATTTCTCCTGGGTTATATATACATTTAAATCGGTTGGCAAAAATTGAATTGAGGGGACCTGGTCGTCATTATTCTTTTTAATTACTGTTGTACGCAAAAAATTGTAGAAGAAACCAAAACTGAAGAAACAAGAGGCTTTTTTGTTGCGTTTTTGTCATTGGTGACATTTCAACTGGGGGCTGAGGGTGAGATCCCTGGCTACACCTACGTGCTGGACAGTTTGTTTTAGAAATAACAAAACTTTTAGCAACCTCTGAAGCTGAGTTCAATTTATTGGTTGGTGCGAGTATAGGTTAAAAACCATTTGGGACAAAAGCAGCGGTTAATTTTGCTTTTTGGGAATAAATTTAAGTTTGGACGTGAAGGAGGAAGAAGGTTAAGATAACCAGGGACACCAGAAGCATTTGCAGATAATTAAGTGGAAGGAGTATCGGTAGCTTCAGAAGAAGCAAGATTCGGACCGGGATGAGGGTCTCTAATACTTCTCATGACAAACCTATCCATTACTCCCAAACAAGACAAAACGCAGTGTACAATAGTTACTAAACAACTTTTTGGCCAAGGTCAAAGTGATCACGTGCACTCATTGCTGATACAAGCGTGCTACCCTGGTGCTACCTCAACCTCACCTAACGTAAATGTTTTGATTGTAAAATAGTTGCTATTACGTCACAATAAAATTTTGCAATATTCTTCAAAGATTTTACTTACTAAACAATTTTTAGCTTGTCAGCTAAAACAAGCAAGGATTGCGATTTTGCAATAGGCTTATGCATACGGGGTGCCATCACAATCAATGTACCGATTATAAAAGCTTTGCAAAACGCAATGTTTCGCATCAGTTCAACTCATTAATCAACAGCCTTACAATAGGCTGCTTAGGTTTACCAATATTTTCTCCTATTGTCGCTTTGGGGTTTGGGCGGGCAAAGCTTTTGTTTGGGGAGCGCAGCCCTTCCTGCCCCCTCCCCTGAGTTGAGGCCCTGCCGTAATCGCTTGAAAACTCTATATGCAGCAGTGAATGCTGCCAAACGCGCAACCAGGATTTTGCTAAAAACCGGTAAAACAAAAGTTTGTTTTTTTTTTGCACAAAAATTGTGTAATTTAGGCCTTGTGCTGAACAAAGTGATGCAACTCGAGCGTGTCACATACTGGGGCCTGAGGGCAGAGCCACCAGTTACTGGACAATGTTTGTGATTTTACAGCACAAAAATAGCGATTTTAATCACATTTCACACTTTTTGAAGCCGCATCAATGACTAAATTGCCAAAATTCAGAAGTCACTTCATAGACTTAAATTGCTTAACCCCTTTCGCCCTGTCTCCCTTACTTCAGGTCAAGTCTAAATACGTTTAAACGCTTGTATTTTGAATTTAATTTTCTAAGTTATTTGGCTAAGTGGGCCTAAGCCCCTTCACAATGGTGCTCCACTGAATGCGAACTAAAAATGTTGAGTGTGCTTCAAAGATCAAAAACAGCTGCTCTTTGAAAAAAGTGTTTTCACCTATTGTACATGTCATAATCACAAACAAAGTATCGGTAACGATTCTGCAGTCTTATATTTCTCTTCCGCAACACATTCGTAAAGGCATGTTACAGTAAAAAGGCGGGTTCTACGGTCGCATTTATGTACACCAGTTGATTGCCAGCAATTTGGCAAAAGATCTGAAAACGTTAAAAGAAAGTTATGTTTGAAAGTTATTATTGCTATATTTCCATCATTGGCTATTTATTGTCTTATCGTTACGTGATGTTGCAAAAACAGTATTTTGAGTAGACTGAAATCGGGGGGCACGGCCCCCCTGTAGCGACGGCACTGCATCACTTCCCCGCCTGCGCTACTGACCTTAGTGCAGACTTACACGTATGAAAAGACGAAACTGAAGTTTCACGACCATTACGCTTACATATGGCCTACAGCAGTGGTTTTCAACCAGTGGGCCATAGGAGCATTTTGTGGTGGGCTACAGAGCTATTTGGGTAATAGCAAAGTCGGTAGATAAAATGCCTTGATCTTTGGCGCTGTGGGGCCGGTTAGAGAGCTAGCACAACATTTGCGGTTTTTGGCGTGAATACCCTTTTTTTTTGTGGAGATCACCTGAAAATTGAAAAATTGCGATTAAGCTAGCGATTTAAATGTGGGCCATGGAATATTTTCGAATTGAAAATAGTTTGCGGTGATGAAAAGATTGGGAAGTTCTGGCCTACAGTCTTGCTTTAACGGAGCTCGTTAGGTGAGCGTTTTCTCTCATTTATTATACAATAATATAATGAAATAGGTCTATTCGTATCAATAAATTTGAAGAATTAAAAAAAAACACCGTACGGAACTGTCATTTTGATTTGAGGTACATAACGCACCTTGAGGGAAAATTTATTTAAAGCAAAAAAATTAAAGTTTCACTGACACCAATGTGTAAATTGGTGAAATTGTTCAATTTGAAAGATTGACAGGATCCTGGTTGCAAACAAATATCAACTCAAAATTCCTTGGTCAAAAGTACACAGCAGAGAATTCTTCACTGCAGGAAACTCGAATTTTCATTCTACGCAGTTGCAGTCCTGCTACCTCCCCAACTAGGCCGTTTGCTGTAAATTCTAGCGTTCACCTTGTAAAAAAATTTGAGTGGCAACTTATTTTTTGCTCAAATACATTGTTTTCATCTCACAAACTCACTTGCGAAGGTTCTCCACTTATTTTCCAGCAGTATTTTTTTAATTTGACCTGAAAGTTGGCTTCTAAAATTCGGATGAATACAATCAGACAACCGGAATCGACCAATCATAAAATAGAATAACTTGGGGACTTTCCCTTCAACGAATTTTTAAAAACTGTTTTGGATTAGGTCCTGAGGTAGGCTACACTGATTTAACGGTTAGTTTTCTTACTATGTTAGCTTAAATTGGATTAAGTGGGTGCAATAGTTGGATTTTGTTCTTAAATTTGTATTAAAAAGAAATTTTTGGCAAATTACAGGCAATGAATACTAGTATCTATGATGAAACATCGCTTTAAAGTAGACCTAGGTCTACACACGATAGATAGCCAGGTACTTGGTAATCATAAGTGATATGACGTGCCAGGCAGAAATTACGAAGCATTGTTTCAAAACAGTACTTTAAAATAGCCTATAGTTACTGGTACAGAGATGATAAAGTTATATGACCTGCCAAGCAGAACATCGTCGCAAACTGCTGTGTTCAGGTATCAGTGGTAAGTTTATGACAGTGCTGCGAAAATGGTCGAGACTTTTAGATTTGAAAATGCGCAAAACATGTAGACCTAGCATTATTTCTCAAACAACTAGGCCTAATGTAGATTTGCATTTGTAGACCTAGCATTGTTGTGCAGGCTCCTAGATAAAACAGAATAGATTTGTACTTCTAGACCCAACTCCCATGAAGACACTGCGACTTGTCATTTGAGATTTTGTTCAACGCTCTCTCAATTTAAGCCAAGTAGCTCTCTGTTTAACAAAGTTTAAATCAGAGGCGGAGTCCTCGAGGACACATTTTGAAGTCCTTGGCCTCGAAGCTCATGTCCTTGGCTTTGAAGCCTACAAGCATGGGCGTAGTAGCTCAAAAGGATTTGGGGGAGCACCAAACTTTTTCCCGAAAAATGACATTGAATTTTGCCCGGAAAGTGATCGGTTTTTCTGTCCAAATTAAGGTGACCTCCAAAAAAAAAAAGGTCTTCACTGAAATTGAGAGGGTTTGATGAATATTAAATTGCCTGAAATTTTGACGCAAACTTGCCCGAAAAATATGAAATTGCCCAAAATTTTAATGCAATATTGCCCAAATAATATAAAATTGCCCGAAATTTCGACACTTTAAAACCAAGCGGGGGGGCCAGTGCCCCCCGGACCCCTGCCTCCTACACCACTGCCTACAAGTCTTCGAAAATGTCCTGTTCTTGGCTCGAGGACAGCATTATTTTTTGATTGGTTGAAAAGGAAAATAACCAAACAAAAAATAATCAAAAATTCTAGCTTTTCAATTCATTTTTTTTCCTTATTTGAAAAATATCATATATTGTGATTGCCAAGTCATAGTAAACCTTATTTTAAATGGCATTGTGTGAAAGCTTTAATCAGAGAATGAGGGACAAAAGGCAGTGTAGAATTGTTATTCTTATTTCTGCTAATATTTCCGGTGCGAGTGGTACAAACCGCAAAGCCCTAAAACTATCAAGAGCCATAACAAGGGATCCGGGGTCCTGACGCAAACATTTTTGAGTTGCTAATGCTAAGTCATGACCGTACTTATCTGAGTATGGACTCGGAAAAAAGTATATGTGCGTGATAATGAAATGTAATACAGTTACCACGGCAGTAGCGTACGTAGCCAGGGGGGAAGCGGGGGGTGAAAGGCCTATAGCCTCCCCCATTGGCCTGTCAACCAAAACGCAGAATAAGAAAAATACCACGTTTTTAGGTCTTTTGAGGCTGTTTTTTGCGCTGAAATGGACTAAAAAGTGATTTAGAGCATCTTTTGCAACATATCTTCAGGAGAGGCTAATTTGTCAAAAATTAAAGTCACAAATCAATAAAAACTTTGAAAAATGCCCAAAAATAAACAATCAATAAATTTTGATCGCTGGTGCAAAAACGCCAAACATAGGTTTTATTAACAAATATGTTATAAACTCAGAAATAAAGGAGAGGGGGGCTTTTCAGTGTTGATTAATTACCAATCATTTCTCTAAGATCTCTTTTCAATAGCCTCTCCCCCTACCCCCGATTATTTTCCTTTATAAAATATAGACGAAATAGATTATTCCGTTTGAGTTTTATTGAATAATAGGATTTTATGATTTACCAGCATGTAAACAAGAGAACTGCAATGTTATCATTAGCCACCTCCCACATAGCCCGTTAATGCAACCGGTTGAATCATGTTGCACTGCCAACTTCTATACCACTTTTTAAAAGCATTATTTTTATTAAAATAGCCCTAAAATTAAGTTATTTTTGCAAAAAAATCCAAAATTATTGAGCGATAGGGGCTCTGTCCCCAGACCTTCGTGCCTCCGGCGGCTGGGGGTTTCTCCCCAGACCCCATTTGACCTCCAGCGGCTGGGGGCTCCGCCCTCAGACCCCCAAAACAGCCCCCCCCATTGTGAATTTCTGGCTACGTGCCTGTGCCAGGGATAGCATATTAAGCAGAATATGTCAGTGTATCCGTGATATAACTAGCAAAACTTATCTTGAGAAAGCCACCTTGTTCTGAATGTATGCGAGCAAAAATCGCGAAGATTTTTTTGAAATAAGAAAGAGCAGCACTCTAATCACTGATATGTGATCTGGGAAAAAGCCACATTTGCTGAGCAATTTTTGCGTTAAAAATCGCCGCTAAGAATCTCAAATAACAGAGGCGTAGTCCTCGATGACACATTTTGAAGTCCTTGGCTTTGGCCTCGAAGGTTAAATCCTTGGCCTTGAAGCCTGCAAGTCCTCGAAAAAGCCCTGCTGTCGGCCGAGGACATTAAATTGTTGAAAGTGATCCATGGCCATGAGCTTTTTGCACTTTACCTTGGAAATTGGCATTTCCTCGCGTGAAGACCTTTTTTTCGTTTTGGAGAACACCTGCGCCTTGTGTCCTTGGCCATGACCATTCCTGTACTAGGCCTCGAGAAGTCATCCCTTGGCCTTGATCTCGGATTTTTTTGTATCATTGGCCTAGGCTTCGAACGTTGTGTCCTCGACTCCACCTCTGTCCTCGACAAATAATAAACTATACTGTATCAGAAAAAAGTGCTACATGTGGAGTTAAAAATGAGAGCGTGAAATTAAATATAACTATAATTGTTTGAATGGCTGGAAACAGTCACGTAGCCAGGATTTCGCAAAGGGGGGGGGGGCTTTTTTTGACGTTTGATTCAACCGTAAACAAACTTGACCCGAATTTTCATTTGGTTTCAATTGGATTGAGGCAAAATCAGAGCGTTTTTCTGCCAAAATCGAGTGATCTCTAAAAAAAAGAGTCTTCACCGAAATTCAGAGCGTTTATCTGTCAACTGACACCCACTTTTACTTCTCATTTCACGATCTTTGGAAGGGCTATTTTCGTTTGGGGGGGGCTATTTCCCATTTTAGGGCAAAAACCAACCTCAAAACTGCTAAAAGCATGCTATTTGCATACTGTTCAGGCCAATGGGGGGGGGGGGCTATAGCACCATTTGCCCCCCGAGCTACGGTACTGGCTGGAAAGATGCGCGCTGCAGTCAATCAATTTTTCACACGACGTCATTAAGATGAGGAGAAGTTCCCATGAAAAATTTGGGCCTTTTTAGAAAAAAATAATGATTTATTATTTTTATGTTTCTACAATTGTGAGCTCTTCAGAGGGGGAGGGCGACCCCAGACAAATTGCAAATCTCTTCAAGGCCTTCCTCCTTGATACAGCCCTGCTAAGATTCTCAAGTTATTTTTGCCATTAAATAATTCATGTTAAATTTTACAAAGTGACGTTTGGCGGCAGAAACGCGTGCCCTCATTCATCGATAGGCAATTAATGAGCTATAGAAAGATATCATGTGTAATAAAACGTAAAAAAAGATTAATTAAAATTAGGATTGGGGAAAATGTGATAAAACTAAAGTTTTTCAACTTAAATTTTACGTTGCCGGTATTTTCTTTTTTAAAATTGCTTTGAAAATTTAATTGTTTCACCTCTTTCAAAATCACAAAATTTTTTTTTATTAAAAAAAAGTCACTAAAATTGTTCAACAGAGGCATGTGAACTTTGCCCTAGCCCCCAGACCCCGTTTTTTCCAAGGACGTGAGCTTGCAAATACTGGGTACGGTACCTTAATTCATTTTAAAAACATGAATTATTTTACTCTATTTTGCAATACTTTTAGATAATAATATCGTAGTCGCTATACAATGTTTGAAAACTATGATAACATTTTTAAAAATCTACAAAAAGAAGTCGTTCAAACATTAAAGATTGCTTTGGAAAAAGTACTAAAACGGTGGGGATGAGAGATCCATAATCACTCAGAGAACGTTTACACTGGGGTTTTAACTGATGAAGTTAAGGTCTTAAAATTGACCGTTTCCATGTTCAGAAGTTAGTTACTCTCATTTCGCATAACGCTCTAAATTGTTTTATTACCTCGATACCGCTATGGAAAGTAATCAAAATTGCTGCTAACGCGTAAAACTTCAAAATAACATTTGTTATTTTTAGAAACTACCATTTTCTAATTATCATGAAAAACTTAACGAAATGCAATGTCTTACACTTTCGCGCTTAAAAACAGTCAAAGTTTGCCGACCATAGCTTTTTAAAAAATTTTTGTCCTTGGCCCTTGGCTTTGGCCTCGACCAATTCTGCCCTTGGCCTCGAGAGGGTCTGTACTTGAAAAGCCGGTCCTTGGTTTTGGCCTCGGATTTTTTTTTCAGTCCTTGGCTTCGAACATTGTGCCCTCGACTCCAGATCTGCTTGAAATATCGAACACGTAACGAGCAACTTGAATGTGATGATTGATGACCACGACAATGAAAATAATTTGTATTAATGTAATCGGTGATATTATAAAAAAAGTTTTGATTTCTCCAAACATTGTTGAAGCTTAAGACATCACCGGCAACCAGCATATTTTGCTTTATTTTTTGCACTTTCCTAAGTAATCAAAAGTGTTCTAATTTATTCTTCAATTGTTACTTGCTTCGGATGCACCCTAGGGTTAGAATTCACCTAGCACACCCATCAAAAATTGATTTTTACCAAAAAATGCGATTTTGCTTTTCATCAACTCAAAAAGTATTGTGGTTTTGCAAAATTTTGACAAAAACTTCATATTGTAATTTATTTTGTGACGTTTCATTCATTTGTTACGTTTTTTGTGACGTCATCATTGACCGGTTACGTCATTTCAAAAGTACCCTCATCAAAAATCCTGTTTATAATTGTGCAGTTATAAGTTGATATACTTATTTTAAATATTTAACAAGCATATGAAACATGTTTGCTTTTGTAGTTAATTTTATTGATTTTTTTTAACTGTTTTCTAGTCAAACAAGGCCCCAAAATAAATAAATTTAGTTTTATCTGTAGCCCAATGCTTTCGGAAAAGTTTATGTCATTTTTGTACGTTCAAACAAATGAAGTAAACTCCTATCGATGGTTAATCACTGAAAAATTAAGGGGAAAATTATTAAAAGCTTAAATAAATACAAAAAAAACATTTCGCCGCTAGTAGTGCTAGAGAGCGGTAGGGAGGATTGCTTAATTTAACTTTAAAACCAAACTAGAAATTTGCGCATCTGAAAAATTGTCAAAATAAGCAAATAGAAATGATAAAAAGATTTAAATTTGCACATTATGCGGAAAATATGTAATTTTTAGTTTTGAAAACCCCCAACTTTACCCCCCATTTGCTCGAAAACTGCAGGGTAATTTTTGGAGAACTTTTTATATAAACCACCTAGGATGAAATACAGTCTATCTGCATCAAAATTTTTTTGCCACTCAAACTTTTTTACAAACTCGATTTTTAAGCGTCCTAGAATTTACAGCAAACGGCCTAAACAACAATGTCGACAAAATCAATAATTCTACGTTGTTCATTACATTGCATTATGCGATCAGTTTTTGCTAGAGCAAGGCTCGTTGGTTTTAATTGTGACGTCACCTAAAGGAATCACTTGTCTTTCTACCTTCGCATGAACTGCGAATGAAATATTCTAAATTGTGTGAAATGTGAATGGCAGAAATTGACATCATAATGAGCTTTCCGTAGGAGTGGCTTTCTCGGTAGATTTCAACTAAAAATTCTTTGAAGCTGGTTGCGGGAATATACGCTATTGGTGTTTTTTTGAGTGTTTGTAAGCTAAAGCGCGAAATCTTTTGCCGAGGAATGCATCAAGTGTGGTTTTGCTGGCTTGCATTTGATGTAGATTTTGGCTGTTTTGTACTACAGCTGCAGATTTAATTTTGTCGCGTAAGCAACACGAATTACACTATTTTTTCTTATAACAAAAATATTTCATAAAAACCCGAAGCACGTTGTTGCTCAGAATCTAAAAAAATGCCAGCCTCCATCAGTAACAAAAAGACTGGAACCAAAAAAGAATAAATTTCAAATCTTAAAAGCAACTAAATTCTGTGCAAATTCAAAGCGATGAAAATTTAGTAATTTTCCAGAAATTATACAAGCAAGATATTGCAACGATTCTACAGTAAAATTACAGAGTGCTGCTTCAAACTGCGCTAGCAACTCATAAATATTTGGATGTTCTCAATCGAAAAAAAAATCCGTACTTTTTCGCTTTTGCAGTTTTACGATGCTGCAAAAAAAGCAAAAAATTTTTTGCTCAAGCTGACAGAACATTCGGAATTAAACACCAAAATAACTTTAAAAACATGGACGTTTAAATTGACAAGAACTTTCTCAGAATTCAAGAACTAATATTAAAAACAAATGAAGCAGCAAATTGGAAAAAAACTACGAGAAGCCAGCCTCAACGTAAAGTTTATTGGTTCTTCTAAAAAAGTGCTGCCGGGTTAAAGTAAGCTTGCTTTGCCTCGGGGAACATGCTTGCATCGATTTTTAATTGCTAATTTTTGTTACGCTTGAGGCGCAACTTATGATTGCAAATTGACTAATAAGCTAGGTTATATTTCTCATTCAGTAAGCTAACTGTTATCGCAACGTTTCTTAAATTTCAGCTAAAAGTTTGTTCTGTTTATTAGGAATAAATAATCTATAGTATAGTATATAATTTTTGGAAACATAGTATAATTTTTGGAATGACAAATAGTTTCTAGAAAATGAATTTTTGAGGAAACGTAATTTCTGAAAAATAAGTTTTCGATAAAATGTGTTTTCGACCAAACGTAAATTTTGTTTAGTATAAGTTCTGGAAAATAAGCTTTTAGGGAAATGTAATTTCGGCCAAATGTACATTCTGGCAAGTGTAAATTCTGGCAAATGAGCATTCGGGCTATTGTAATTTCTGGCAAGTGAATGTTCAGGAAAGTGTAATTTCTGGAAAGTGCACGTTCAGGGAAATGTAATTTCTGGAAAATGCACGTTCAGGAAAATGTATATTCGGGATAATGTAGTTTCGACCAAGCGTTTTTCGGGGAAATATAATTTCTGAAAGGTGTTTTTCGGGAAGGTGTATAGGATCCACGTATTACAGTATAACACAGTGCCTGCTCTTTTCTAATTTTTTTTCAAAGTCTAAGCTGTTTTACCTGCTGTTTTGCTTATGACCGCATATCAATTACCCAATTCTTCCTAGCAGAATAATGGGACAATGTGAAGAGCTTAGACAAAAAAATCTTTCTATTTACGAAAATAGAATGTTTCATTTTATCTTGGCTCTGTTTTTTTGGTCTAAGCTAATTCTTCCTAATTTAAACTTGTGTTTGGCTTTTTTCAAATTCGTTCTGAAAAGTTATTAATCAGAACTGCGGTATTATAGTTATCAGCATGCCGTCGTGGTCAACTCTATGAATTGAACGTTTAAATAGAAAAATTGAAGAAAGGCATTGCTTTTGGAACATGTTTGTGATCTGTAATACTACAGTAAGTGGTTTTATTTGTTTTTCGTTTACGGTGAGGTATGCAAATTTTGTTCTTTCTAGTTACTTTTTTTTGTCTTTGGGTCGGGCTTCCGTTGGTTATGTTTGCTTCCTACTATCATAGCCGTTTATGCTACTACAATTCAGGTGCGTTTCAGGACGGGCTTTTAGGGAATGCAACCGATCCTTGTGCTTGACCTTAAAATTAAACGTACGGTGTCGGTGATTCGTTGATGGGACCCGCCTTGCATCTTGCCCGTGTCTTTTTTTTTAATGTAAATATTTTTTATGTAAACGTTGTTCAGTTAACAACATTGCTTCATATAGTTGTGGCCGGACGCTTTGATGTGAATTTTTTCCCGCCTACAGCAACATCTGACTTCGCAGGCCCGCCTCGGGCTGGGCTATTTTTGATTGAGATTGGTGTAATTAGGGTTGGGTGGGAAAATTTAACCTAAATTTAATATATATTTTGTTTTTCGGCCTGTGGCGTCGGATGTGCCTGTGGGGGAGGAGATGTGTTGTTCAAGTGCTTACCTACTTTGTGTTATTTTGTATTATTAATTATTGCCAAGCTTAAGTTTACGCCTATCACTGTAAAGTATTACTATAGGTGCAGTTGACTTAGATGACCGCGTGGTCTTTTTACTGATTCTTTCCTGCGTACTTTTAGCGTTTGGTAAAATAAACTTGAATTGGCTTGACTTGTTGAATCCCGAGTACGAGAAAGGAATAAAAAAATCAGATGCTTGGAAGAAAGTTTTGGAAGTTTTAGATCGAGATCAAATGTTGAAAGCTTTTGGACACCATTTAGTAATAATTAAACTTTAATAAATATTCAATATGTGATCTGGTTTTAATCACGATGTTGAAAATTTCCTTCTGATCGGAAAACGTTTCCGGCCCTGTTTTCGCTGGTACCAACTTGGTGGTAGCCTTCTGAAACCACAAGTACCACAAAGAACATACTGGTTTATTATTACTTGATCATCACGCATTGTTATGCAAATTTTATTGCTGATGGATAACTGTTGCAGATTCAAGTCTTCCGTTTACAATTATGAGTATCGGAGTTCCAATGCAGAGGGAGCCCAAGGATTATCACTGTCTTGCTGTGCTAAAAAACTCAATTTTCTATCCAAAAAGTATATTTGTTCTTGAAAATGTAAATTCGATCGGATCTCAAATAAAATAACTCAATCACAGTAGGAACGTAGCGTAACTTGGGCAAAACGGCAGAAGAACAGTAACTAAGCACTATTAAAACAGCAAATTAAATTTTGGATAGAATCAGATCTTTTCAACTCATAAAAGAAAAACTTGTCAAAATTAAAATGCTCTGCTAGCAGATATACCGAGAAACTAAAAATGACTAACCAAAAACTGCAACTAGGTGTGGTGAGTGTATCACGTGATTAGATCCTATGCAAATTACGCGAATTAAGAGCGGAATGCGCTCTAAAACTTGTTACAAACGTGCAATTTTTACAGAATTGCAGCAAATCACAAACTACGCAAAACTGATTGCTAAAGGCTAATTATCATGCTGGAACAATAACAGAGCATAAAAAAGCTCTGCTATACGCTGCAGAGTTCCACAAAAGCAAAAGTTTTTGACGCAAGCAAAAGTCTGCGCACGCAATTTGCGGCAGAACTGAAATAGCTATTTATTACCATAGCAGCAGTTTTTTGATTTTATGCGCGTGCTCGTATCATTTTGGTAAAGGAGAAATAACAGCGAATCAACAAAGCGCATCATATTCCTACTGCCTCGGCGTATTGCAAAAAAAATTCCTTAACAGCTTTAACAGCGAAAAAGCTACGTGTGATGGTATTTGCAATTTGTTTGCTGAAAAACGGATATTACTAAAAGGCGGAAAAATAGAAAAAGGCGGAAATCGTCCTAAAGGCAAAAAAGTAGGAAAGAGAAGTTTGGGTTTTGGTTAAGGTTTACCCTAACCTAACCCTAACTGATAACTCTAATCCTAACCCAAGTCTAACTCTAATCTGCTTTTAACACAATTTCCGCCATTTTCTATTTTTCCGCCATAGGAAAAGGCGGAAATTGTGCTAAAAGGCCATTAGAGTTAGAGTTAGGGTTAGGATTAGGGTTAGCGCTATTTTAAGGTTAGCCCTAACCCAAGCCCCAACTGTTCTTTCCATTTTTTCCGCGTTTTTGGACGATTTCCGCCTTTTCCTACTTTTCTGCTTTTTAGTCATGTCTCTGAAAAACCTAGACTCTTCCGTCTGCTAGGAAGCTGAGCTAGAAAATTGCGTCCAGATGTCATAGCTCAAAAAAAATTGATGCAAGAAAGTTGTGATAAAAACGCGATCGTGTGATTTCGGCTTAGGTTTAGTCAATGCGCCAAAGTGCCAAACCTCTCTAAATGTCGCTCCACAAAACTAGTTTTGCAAATAAACTTTTTGTTTCGGTATAAATGACATATTAATCAAATCGATAAAATAGCATTCAAATACCAGTAATTCAACTTACCGATGTGAATGCTCTGAACATTTGATAAGCATTCACTGACATCCAAGAAAAACAAGCGAGTGTGAAGTAATGAAGAAAGAAGGTCAAAGCGTTACAAGTTTGATGATGTGATATTTGTCCCACTCCAATCATGTAAAATAAATACACACCAATCAAACAAATACAGATGTTTGCTAATGTCGGAGTGGTTGGTTTGTCACGTAGTTCTCTGAAAAAATAAACTTTATTATTCGTTGGCATTGACCAGTATCCACTAATAAATCAAATCTTTTACTATACTCCACCATGCTCGCAGTATTACGCCAAACCGTGAAGCGAATTTGAGGAACTATCTGCGGGTCATTAAGCTAGCGGGCAACACAGCTTTATTCGAAAATAAGTGCTGCAGCCTTTGACAACACTGCATCTGATTTAACCGGTTTGAAATTTAAATCGCAGATCTCTCACTCCAGTGACGATCGAGTTACCTCTCAACTAGCCGTCTGTTCTTTCATATTATACGTAATTCTTTAGAATATTGATTATGATTCAAGTTTTATGAAAATTACAGATCCTGTGAAACAAAAAAAAAAAGAAATCAACACAGCAGCAACCAGCAATATTGCAAAAGTTTTTTATTTTTGTGCAAATAATTTTTTTGCGCAAAAATTAAATTGCAAATTATAAATCACTTTCCAACATAATTTAATACAGTTTAGACATATTTTGGCATTTCGAAATTTTGAACAAAAACGTGTTTTAAATCTCGTTTTGTACAGTAGTTTCCACGATGCTTGATTGTCTATACGCAAATAAGTAAAATTTTAATTAAGGCTGGCAGTTCAATTTTTTGCCACTTTTCAGGCTCATTTGTTTTTGATTTTTTCTTAATTATTGAGAGTATAGATGGCAGTGATGGCGAGCATGTTTGTAAAATTGTTTTATTTCCAATGCTTTGTCTGTTTAATTTAATGCTTTTTTTGCAGGATCGTAAAAATATAAAGGCAAAAAAGTGAGCATTTTCATTCGAAAAATTGCCAAAAAATTTTTAGTTGCCTCCGTAATGTGCTACAGCACTTTACTGTCTCATAATTGTCACAATTTTACAGTACTTGTATATGCCAGAAAATCACTCAAATTTAATCGTTTTGAATCGGTACAGAATTTGGTTTGTTTTGTTTTATTTAAAACTTTTTTTTCTTTTTTTGCTGTTCTTGATATTATCTTTTGTTGCTGAGGCTGGCATTGTTCTTAATTTGTTCTTGAAGTTTGAGCAAAAATGAGCCTCGCGTTGTTATAAAATTGTTCTTATAAAAAATTGTAACGGTTTAAACCGAAGTTATTAAAAAAGGATTACTAAAATAAGAGCATCTTATTTTATAATTTGACAAATGACAACAACGTACTTGTATTTCAGATATATAACAACCGTTGCTAAAAGGAAAAGGATTGATAAAGCACTTCCGATGTAACCCACTATCATCAAAGCAGATACGCTTGGAACCAATCTTGAACTCTGCAAAAAACTCGGTTTAGTTTTGACTAAAATACAGCATTGCAGAAAAAGCTGCAAAAACAATAGCAAGTTAGTATAATGGTAAAACGCATAGGTTTACAAAAAATTTGTTATATTAAGCAAATTATTCAAAGAACGTGCAATAGTTGAACTAATCGTGAAATTTTTTAAATTCAAATCATTTGGGTGAGATTAGGTTTAATTTTTTGTTTGATCGATTGCAAAAAAAGAATGTGAATAACAGAAAAAATGAAAAACTTGCTTTTAAAAAAGAAAAAAAATAAGAAAAAAAATAAGACAAAAAAATTTGCATTTAAAAATTAACCCTGAACTAAAACGATTAATGTCAATAAAAAAATACAAAGAGTAGTTTAATTATTGCTTCTAGAGTTGCATTTTTCGACTTAAAATTTATTTTTATTGGCTGAAGTTCTTAATTTCACATTTAAAATAACAAGATTAAAACACGATCATTGATTTTACTGGTAATTGGTGTTAAAAACATTTATATTTTGCCTCTAGGCATCATCATCAGTACACTTGCTCATATTCCGATTGTAGTTTAAAAATTACCAAAAAAAATTAGCTCTTTTTTTCATTGAGGAAGCTTTCTAAAAGAATGCGTCAGAAAAAAAAGTGCTGCCCGTTTAGTTTAATTTTGGCAATTGTTTATGTCCTTAGATTAAGCAAAAATTCCTAAACCGTTTCTTTTTTTTTTAATGATTAATTTCTTGTGTAAAATCAATGTTTGATTTGATTGCGATAACTTAAGTATTTTTTGTTTTTTAAATCAATAATCACACATTTCAGAACAATCCCAAATTGTTGTAACAAGTTAAACAACATTTAATTAATTTTTTTTTGCAATTTAAATTATAATCAAAAAAAAAAAATTGTAACAGTTAAATTTTTGCTAAAATTAAAAAGCGCATTATCTGAAACGCATTTAACCGTTTAGAAAAAAATCACGTTTGACAAAAAAACATTTTGTTTACTTATTTTGTGTGAACTTCATATGACTTTGTATTTTCAGTACCGGTAAATCAAATAACATAAGTTGTTCTTTCTTTTGTATACCCTTTAAATGAAGTACTATAAAACATGATTAATGAGATGTTTCTCTGCTCTACAGTATAATGCTGTTGTTGATAGCAGAGTTGTAAGTCGGGCAGGGCTTTTCGTGTCGGTTTCGGGTCGGGTTCGGATTCGGGCCAGGTTAGGACCGGGTTTGTGCCTAAAGTTGACAAAAATCTTGGGCTTGATACGTGCTTTTTGTCTTAGGTACACAAAAATATAATCAAAATAACTTGGCAACGTTGCTAAATTTTTCAGACCTAATTTTTTTTTTTTGGGGGGCGTGATTTGGGCTTCAAATTAGTTTTCGGATTTGGGCCGGGTTCGGGCTAATATTTTTGGGTTCGGTCCTGAAGTACTCGGCCCGTTTGCAACTCTGCTTGATAGTGCGAATGCATAAGACTTTAGAATAACGCATTTCGAAAGAAGAAAAAGAAGCGTTTCAAATTCTTAAACTTAAGGAAAATTAATTACAAACTAGCAAAAAATTAGAAACAATGGAAGTTCTACACAACTTACGAACAATATCGCGTAGCTTCCCAGCTGCCTGCATAGAAACATTCGTGCAGGCGGAGTTCCTTCACAAGGGGATGGATCCCATTGCATTGTGTAGTAATTCCACCGAGTAAATCGGGCTTGGTTAAGTTGACGCTGAAAAAAGTCATTATTTTGTCTGTTGTCTCTACAAATGCCGAAATCTCAAGGTTTTCAGGTGTGTTGCATTATGCTGTAAAGTATTTCTTTAGAGCATTGGCAACATCCCGTATTAAGAAATAGAATCAAGAGTTTTATTTTACTCGCAGTACTATGCCAAAGCGTAGCAAGCTTTTGTACCCATCTACATTCCTTTGCATTTTTGGCTAACACAAAACCTTTCAAAGAACGTCGCAGCAATGGCGAGTCGTTGATGGCAACACCGCTTCCGATTTGATTGACCAGAGGTTTGAATCGCAAGAAGTTATATTACAGTGAAACCTCGGTTGGCGACCACCTCGCTATTAGGACCACTACGATGAGATCCTGATCAGGGCCACCGATTCATTTTCATTTCGATAACAAGACCATCCCATTATTTCGACCTCGTGATTGCGGTCCCGGTGGGGGTGAAGCAGTTGAGGTTCCACTATACATCCTTGTTCACCAAGTCGGCTCATCAGCAAAAAAGAATTTTCGCCGACAAGTGAAGTTAACTGCCATCTCCCTACCTGTTTACCGCACACAATGGGGGCTTTACACTGTCCCTTTCAACTGCTGAACGTCAAGTAGGGAAGCTGTGAATATCAACTTTTATTGTCTTTAGTATGATCCAACGGGGAATCAAACCCAACTCTACCGTTTCAGTAGCAAACGCTGTATTCAAGCGACCACTTATCATTAAACCCAAAACATTACCGCTCAACTAACTGAGCTACGAAAATTATAACTACAACATTCAAAAACTACGAAACGAATAAATTATACAAAGTGATAGTGATTAACACGGATGTTGCAGAATAACAAACACAACATCTAAAGCATATGCAGTTTTGTAATCAGTCAACAGCAGCCTTAATATGTACATAGCCGGGTGCTAAAGGTTTTCAACAATGAACTTTTTGATAAGGATTGATACAAAAACTTCAGAAAGTTTTTTTTTAATATAAAACAAACTGAATGTAAAAGTTACCCATTTAATTTTCATCTTTACGTTTACCATATCCAAGAATAAGTCTTAATCATGTTATAGCAATTTTATCAACATTATAGCAAGCTAACTATGTTTATAGCAATTGTATTAATAATTGACCATAGCTGTTGAAGTCATTTTTGATATTTACTAAACAGTTGATCGATGTTTTGACATCTAAAATTGATTTGCTTATACCACCAATGACGTCAGTGATACCCGTGTTTGCAATTTTCCTACAACAGAGTTCAAATTGCAATGCGCTTCAAACTTTGTTTTTGTAATTTTTTGATAGGTAATGTTACTTGACTGAAGCTCGACTTTAAATGAGCACACTAATGTATGTTTCTTATGTATGTAAAAATAGCAAAAAAGATTGAGTTTGTTGTAGTAGGGCACTACAACGCATAATAAAGGCAAAAACATATAATTTGTAACTCTTTTGACATTGTAATATAAGACCAAAATTTCTTGTCGGTATAAAAATTAAGCACTTTATCTGGTCTGGTATACGTTTTAAAAAATAAGTCGTATTGTGCACCAGCATGAATTATAACTTTAGAACGCAGATTACCAATTTTCTATTTTCTGCTGTACACCCGATGATTTTATAATATAAATAAGACAAACTGAAATTCGCAAATTCAGAGAAGTAATTTTTTGAATACTCTCTACTTATAGAAATTTGTCCTCTTATTCGTCAAAACATTTTCCCTAAAATTATGTTAATCCGTGGAATAAAGTTAATTCACATTAATAAACATACAATCCAATGTATTCATCATATTTTCGCATAATTTTGAAATCAAAGTTTCAAGTACCTCAACAGGATTTTCTTCCGACACCACTTCTTTATCTTCATATCGGACATCTTCGAATGTAATTACAACTGACGCAGCTTCCATAGCTGCTCCTCTAACTCCAACTGAAATGATCTGCGTAGAAAATTGCAATAACGGTAAAGCAAGTCTAACTTGTAACACAAAAATTTTTCATACCTGAAAAAAATAACGTTGTAAGCTAAATCAGCGGAACAGATTAAAACAAAATACTTTTTTTTGCCTATATGCTTTACTGAGGTTTATGGAACTCTCAAATTTCTAAGACCACTCCGCTATGAAAATTTACAATATATTCAACCAATAGTTGAGTGGATAGAGCATTTGCTACTGAAGCGGTGGAGTCTGTTTCGATTACCGTTCTAGTCAATTCAAAAGCTATAAAAATCAATATTCAAAGCTTTCCTGCTTGAACATTAGTAATAAAAAGGGACAGTGTAAAGCCTCCAAAGTGTGTGGGATACAGGTATTGGGCAGGTGGTATAGCTTGACTCGAAGACCAAAAGGTTCTTCGCTGTCTGTTTCCTGTTGGCCCAAGCAACTCGGTGAACAAAGATGTAACTAAAGTTATTCGAGCAGAGTGACCAAATTTTTTGAGAAACAGGCCGGATTGACTTATTTTTATAAAGTATGGGCTGCAGTAAAATAAAAATCGGTCGTTTGATATAATATTTTGCAGAAATTTAGGTAAAGACCAGACAAAAGGTCTACGTCGTGTTCGCACGAAATACAGTAAATAAATATTGAATTGGTATAATGCAAAATTTCCCCCAAGTCGACTCGAATTCGCTCTCGTCTAAATCAACCTAATTTCTAAGACCAGTCGCGGGCCGCACTTTGGGTACATCTGCACTGTACAGTAATTTTTGATTGTCAATTGCAATGTTTGGAAAACCTTTGGACTTATTTCTAAAACAATTAAAAGATTTTTATTAACACTGCATATTGGGTTTTGCATCAAGGCGTATCAATAGTTTCAGCTTTGATTCTATTTAAAGGAATAGGAGATTCGAACCCTACCTCATACGATGCTAAATAATGGTTTGTACAATAAAGTTTAAGTTTTTTAAGGGAAATTACGCTATGGTATTTTTGCAACTAAAGGTTTGCGCCTCGAGGCAAGCTTAGCGAGAAATCCGCTGTATTTTTTTGTCAAGTTTTTACCCAGAAATTTGTTGCTTTTTTGGTCAAACTAAATGAAGTAAAGACCAAAAAAAATTCTACGCCGGAAATTCGTCCAAAAGGTCTTTACCAGGGATTCGTTGTCCTCTTCCAGAGTTTCATTGCACCTGGGGTCCCACTTTAGAAGAGGCTTTTAAAGAGAGACCACATTTGAATGGACTTGGGAGGTACCAAGTTATTTAGGGGCTTTGGCCAGTGAGCATTAGCCTAAATTATTCAGTCAGATAAAAGAAATGCATGATGTTTCCAACACAAACGGTTTGAAAAACGTGTAAGAAATTTTAATTTCAGTTTACGTGCTAAAGTTTACCTTTCCACTCAACCACTGCTAAAGCATCATATGAACAAAAAACGTTCGGGTTTAGAAGCACTAAGTTTTGGGCAAATGTAGATTCTGCATTAAAGACTGCAACTTGGTATATGTTTAAAAAAGACTGAAAAATCAGCTTATTCGAATATACAATGTTTAATTTAACTGTGAATTTTTTTTCAAAAAAAACGTACTTGTAACTATAGTTATGATTGATCTTTTATTTAACTTTATGTGCTTATCAATCAAAAGTTTGGGAAAACATTTAAGAATATGGCGCAAGCAGTTGTATTCAGGAGACACCAGACTTGTAAACCATAAAGGTTTATTCGGTGTCTTCTGGCCTTAATTTTCTTCATCTGTGTGTTGTTTTTGTTCTTGTTTTGCATGTAACTTGCTGGAAATTTGGCAAATAAACCAATTCTGTTCTGTACTTACAATACTACAATAGTGAAGTCCAGAACATATTGAAAATTTATTGCTTTTTTTCAGAATTTCTTGAAAAATTCTATTTAGGAGAAGAAAGAGCTAGGTTTTCGTTTCCTATCTTGGCTGCAACCTCAGCCATCAAATGAATTTTTCATGAGATTTTTAAAGCACCTTTAAAGGATATTTTCAGTACAGATTTTTAAAGCACCATAAAATTTTCAGTACAGCTTTTTTGTAATGCTATTTTTCCTTCCTTTTTTTTCAACTACTACCGCTTTTGCATTCTGTTTTTCGCTGATCAATTAAAATTTTGATTAGGTTACATACATAAGTTTGAGACTTTTATTATGGTTTGTTTATATTGGTTGTTATGCTTATTTATACTTTATTTTAGTCTTTAGACAGTTGATGATGGCCTTTTTGGAATTGAAATCGATTAGTGAATAATTGTGCTGTATTTTATTTATTTCAATTCAGGTTGATCGTACGTTAAATAAACCTTAATGTTTTGAATGTAAAATGATCACCAGCAATAGCCATGGCAACCTTAAATCTAAAAAACTTTCTCGGAAGATGTTAGAGGATAACGGAAGTATTTACCATGAAATGTGATTTGGGGGTTCTTGCATGGGAATCTGTTAACCCTATTTGCACTGGGAGGGTGGGCAAATTTGTCCCCCTCTTAGTTATTTTAATATAGCTCCTAAACTAAAACAAAGTTTTGCTCTGATGCACCCTGACTTCGAATCAAATTTAATAACACACATTTTTAGAAAGTTTGGGGTAAGTGGGATAACCGGAAGTGACGTCATTTTTGCTTTTGTTAGAAGCACCCAAGGAGTTTTATGCAGTTTTGAGCACAATTCATGCTTATCAGTGCGCTTATTCTATTCATTGTACTGCGTATTCATCATCAATGCTAATCTTTAGCTAAAATAAAATACTTTATTTACAGATAAATGCATTGCATCATCATAACGTCATTGATGAAGTCATAATTCAAAATATTGATTTTCCTGCTGTTTCTCGAAATAAATTGCATTTGCATAAAAAATTTTCATTTTCATCAGCTGTTGACTGATATAATAAAAATAATACTGCGCAGTATTCCAAAATTTTGTGAATTATGCAATATCTCAATCACAAAAAATTACAAATAATAATAAACACAATGTATTAAAAATGACATCATCATGCATGATGACGTCATCAGGTATGTGACGTCATCATCTGCGGTGGTTTTATCAGAGATGGCTTTGAAACAGCAAAAGTCCCAGCTGAAGGTAATATTTTGCTACATTTAGACAAATTTGCATGCTGTTATAAGGATTTACTGGTTTTGATGACGTCATCATTGTTTGCGTGATGTCACAACCTCACAATTTTTATTTTTAAAGATTTTACAAAAAATAGCTTCAACAAGCACAAAATCTTACTTCTATCACTTACCAATCGGTTTTTAGATAGGGGGGCAAATTCCCCCCCCCCCCCCGGTACAAATAGGGTGTAAAAATAGCCCGGTTTATATAGGGTTAAACAGGTCAGCTGTAATGACAGAAGTAACTGTCTTGACCAGAGCACAAAAGTAACTCGTAGAATTTTGAGTCCTCTTCTATTAAATTAAATTGAATTGGGTTTGCATTATGCTTTTTTCATTAAAATTTTTACTAAATTTTTCTAACTTTTTTTTTGAAAGTATTCAAATTTTTAAAAAATATTTAGTACCTGAGATGTATCTAAACTTGCGTTAAAAGTAAACTGCTGACCAATTAAAGTGCAATAAAACACAGGAAGGTCAGCAGCTGTGTTATTGGCATCGGTAGTTCGTTTGCTTCTTCTAGACTGCCGTATTGATTCTACTGTTCGAAATGGAATTTCTACAACGATTTGGGAGTTTGATCTGATATTGGTTAGGTTAAATTCAATGCCACTGCCGCTACTTAGTTGCTCTTCGGTGACTCGTTGAACCTAAAAGCAAGAAAAGTTACTGTTGAAGAAAATGCCACATTCTTTTGCCATAAAAAAGAAACCAAGAGCTGAAATTTTAAAAAAGATTTTCTACATATCATGATCTTGTAGGTAAAATCCAACAATAATTTCTTCAGCACAAAGAAGTTTTACATTTTATAAAATGACCATCGCACAAATTGATCAAAACAGTCGAAATCAAGGGGAATTCAAAGAACATGTTCAAAATAATGTACTGAGAAAATTAATAATAAGCTGTAGACAGTATACAGAGTCTTATAGGCGCAATCAAACCTTTCATTAACAGCCTAAGACATACTGTTTCGGAATCGACATTCGTCTTTTATTCCTCGTCAGTATAGCTTGGACTACAGGTATGAACATGAGCGTAGAAAGGCAAAGAATTCTTTCTTTCTTTTTTTCTTAGCCTTTTTACGCTCATGTTCACACCTGCAGTCCAAGCTATACTGACGAGGAATAAAAGACGAATGTCGATTCCGAAACAGTATGTCTTAGGCTGTTAATGAAAGGTTTGATTGCGCCTATAAGACTCTGTATACTGTTTATAGCTTATTATTAATGTTCAAAATAATTTATTATGGGAACGATGTGCTAAGAAAACTAGTGATAAGTTACAGATGGTATTCAGAGTCTTACAGGCACAATCAAACCTTAGATCAACAACCTAAGACATTGTGTTTTGGAATCGACATTAGGTGCATCGTTTTTGACTTTTTTTCAAAATCTAGATGGCTAGTGATAAAAAGTGGCACATGCATAAAAAATGACGTATAATTATTTTATCGAAATTGGGGGTGCTTTTGAGGTTCCGCTGGGGGGGTAAAAATTCAAATTTTGGCAAAAAAGGGGCAATTTTTAAAGTTAATGTATGTAATAAAACAAATTTTTTTTAACCTGGCTGAAAGCAAAATTGCAGTACTAGGTCAACAAAACATCATTCTAAGATTTATTTTGTATTGGTCTGAAGATTTCATGTCCCGCTGTGGCAGTAGATAAACTTCGGAAATTTGTATCTTTTAACAGGTTTTTCTAATGCTTATTCATTCGAGCTTTGCATTCGAGCTGTACAGACGTTTTTTTTTGCGCTCAAAACAAGTAAGCTGCAGTGCTGAGCATTTCAACAAAGTTTTTAAACAGTTTTGGTTTACTAGATTACATTAGAGCTGACGATGCCAAGTGACCATAAGGAAAGCAGCAATGGAGACAAAATACTGCAGTTAACAAAAAATCAACTAGAAGATTTAGTTCATAAAATGGTACAGGAAGCCACTAAACCTCTGCAATGTGAAATTATAGACTTGAAAACCGAGATTTCTCAACTGTGTGAAAGCCAGGAATTTCTCAGCGGTCAACATGACAGTCTGAATAAAAACTATGACAATGCAGTGAAGGTAAATGACAAGCAAAGGCAAAAAATCAGAAAACTAAATCAGTGCACCAATGACCTTAAAAAACAAAGAAACAATGAAGAACCAAAAGTAGATGAACTTGAACAGTACGATAGAAGACAAAATTTGATATTTGAAGGCGTTCCGAAATTTCAAAATGAAAACGTTACTGAAATCATTTTATCCTTGGCAAGTAAACTCGGTGTTAATCTAACTGCGAACGACATATCCATCGCACATCGGCTACCTGTCAAACGCCCAAGACTGAACAGCAAAAGTAATGTTACTAATAGACGTCATCCTGGAATAATAATTCGCTTTATTAGCCGACAAAAACGAAATGAAATGTATTTGAACAGAAAGAAAGCGAAAGATATCAGTGACTTTCCTGTTCAAGGTATGAATAAATTATACGTGAATGAGAATCTAACCCAGCGTCGTAAGCGTCTCTTTTGGTTGGCTAAACAAAAAGCAAAAAAACTCAATAACAAGTTTATCTGGACTTCGAACGGCCAAATTTTTATTCGTGAAGACGAAAAAGCGGACAGTCTACCTGCTAGAACCGAGTATGATCTTGACAATTTGTAACTTAACTGTGGTCCAATGTTTGTTGTGATTGTTTACTATTATGTTTTGCGATGAGTGATACTGAATTTGTCGGTAATAGCACGGCCAATACAAACGACGACCTGCATAACACGAACGCAAACGCTGAGGTACTTATTGATTTCGAAAACTCAAAAACCGACCTAAATAATTGCTTGCATGAAGCGTTGACTGAAAAATTAAAACCCTGTAGGTATTATCAACCTGGTAAAAAACTGCCGGTAGCTCAAAAAGAAATAAAATTATTTATGCTTCATGTCAACATTAGATCCCTTCAAAAAATCTCAATAACCTGAACCATGAATTGCTACAGACACTACCATATCCTCCGGATATTTTACTTCTGTCTGAAACCAAAATTAAATTGTCACCTTTAACGAATGTTAACCTAACTGGGTACCAACCAGTTATGTTAGCGAACTCTCAAACTAACGCAGGCGGCGTAGGAGTATATGTTACTGATAAATAAACCGTGACCCTTTAGGTAAAAACGAACTGAATTCAAATTGCGAAGACATTTGGCCGAGAATATCGAACAAAAATGGAAACGATTGGTTTATTGTAGGTGTGATTTATCGCCATCCTAAAGATGTAAACAATTTTTTGACTGCACTTAATAAAAAATTGGATCTTTTGAGCAATAAACGATATTATCTATATGGTGACTTCAACATTAATGTCAATTCTACAGTGAATAATGAAGATGGTTTGAATTATCTAAACACAATTTCTAGCAATGGAGCTTAATCACTTAGAAACAAACCTACTCGAGTTACAAATGTATCGCAAACGACTATTGATCATATCATAACTAATGATTCAACGCATGTAATTTATCCTGTATTATTTCTAAGTGATTTAACTGACCATTATCCTATTGCTTGCTGTGTGACCGGAGATCCTAACAGAAGTAATTTGAAAATCAAGCATGATAATTATTACTGCTACAGAGATACTGATCAATTTAATTGCGATTGGTTTAAAATGGACTTGCAAGAGGCGCTTGAAGCATTTTTTAATGCAAATGAACTTACTGTACCTCTTCTGACCAAATTGATTTAAATTTTGATTATTTTGTATGTACTTTTAGAACTTGTCTCAATAAATATGCTCCACTTAAACGTGCTTCAAGAAAAAAGCGCAAGTTAATGTCTAAACCGTGGATAACTAAAGGAAGTTTTGTTTCCATTCGCAAAAAGCAAAAGCTATACGTCACTCATTATCTTAAAGGTAATAAAATTCAAAAGAAATACAAAACGTATGCAAACAAATTGACCAAACTCAAAACCCTTTCCAAAAAGTTGTATTTGGAATCTGAAATTTTAAATTCGAGGCAAGATATTCGACAATTTTGGAATATCATAAAAACCTTAACACCTGGTAAACCTCATTCAAACTCACCCGACCTTATTGAAAATGAGAATGGCGCAATAGTTGTTGAACCAAATGAAATAGCAGAGAATTTCAATAAACACTTTTGCAATAAAGGCAAAACATTGGCGGCAAAAAATAATTGTTCTCAATCGAATGATTTCCGTGATTATCTAACAAATTCAGTGCATTCTTCGATGTATTTCGTCCGACCTCCCCTTTTGAGATTTTATGCGTCATAAAACAACTTAATTGTAACAAAAGCTGTGGACTCGATGGAATTGATGCTAAATTTGTTCAGTTAGCAGCTGAAGTTATCGCTCCGGCACTATGTTTGCTATTTAATGCATGTTTTGAATATGGCTTTTTTCCCACGTGTTTGAAAGAAGCCAAAGTCGTGCCAGTGTTTAAATCTGGTGATAGACGACAACTAACTAACTATAGACCCATATCGATACTGTCCTGTTTTTCGAAAATTTTGGAAAAAATTGTGTACTCTCAAACAATCGATTTTTTAAATTCCAATTTAGTGCTGTGTCCAACTCAATACGGATTTAGACCAAAGCAATCAACATTTTATGCTATTTTGGATATAGTCTCAACTTGTTTTGATAACGTGAAAAATAAGAAATTTACTGGTCTCCTACAATTGGATTTAACTAAAGCATTTGATACTATTCAACATAAAATACTTCTCACAAAATTAAACCATTATGGCATTCGAGATGTTGTCAATAATTTCTTTGCATCGTACCTCACAAACAGATCTCAAGCTGTTATAATTCACGATAATCATTCTCCGAAGTCCAATATCGATATAGGGGTCCCTCAAGGCTCATCCCTAGGGCCACTACTATTTTTACTTTATATAAATGACTTGCCCAACTGTATTAGTAGCACTACCCGACTTTTTGCTGACGACACTTGCATTTTGGTTAAGGCAAATACTTCAAATGAGTTAAAATTCTCTCTAAACTATGAGCTAGAAAAAATCAATGATTGGATTGTTGCCAATAAACTAACATTAAATGCAGCTAAATCTAGTGCAATAATAAAACCGAAACTCCATTCTCCACCAGTTGAAATGAACCTTTGCTGTGCCGCAGAATCAATTAAAGTAGTAAGCAGCGCTAAATATCTTGGTGTTTTTATTGACGACAAACTAAATTTCAAGAACACGTTAAACATTTAGAGAAGAAAGTCTCGCGCTCAGTGGGAATTATAAGTAAACTAAAAAATTATCTACCAACGCATGCATTGTTTAAACTGTATTATACTTTAGTGCATTCGCATTTGCTTTATGGACTTATAGTTTGGGGAAACACATATCCAACCTATCTCTCCAAATTAATTACACTTTAAAATAAAGCTCTTCGCATCGTTACAAAAAGTGGATGGTATCAAAATGCTTTGCCTCTTTAACAAAATTTTAACTTATTAAATCTACAAAATTTACTTAAATTTGAGACTGCCAAATTCATACATAATCAAATCAATCAGCGTCTATCTCCAAATTTTAATAATTATTTTACTTTGGCAAAATTCTCGCACAGTCGGCAAACTCGTACTACGGCATCCTTGAATTTAATAATTCCTCTTTACAAAACCAAAAGAACGCAGCAATCAATTAAATATTCCGGTGCGAAAATTTGGAATTCCATTCCTAATAACACTAAAGACCTCTCATTTAGAAAGTTTTTTAAAGAAAGCAAAAAAATTTTTTTGAACTCCTTATGTTAATTTTCTTGTGATAGTTTCAAATCATAAAGTAGCGACTTGAAAAATGCTTGTATATTACTCGTATATAATCTTCCAAAAATTATAAGTTATTATCTAAATTATTTTCTAAAAATACTAAATTTTACTAACTTTTACCCAGCACATTACTATTGCAGCTCTTGTTTTGTCTTTTCTTTTTTTTTGTATTTTTCAGTTTTTGCTTCCTTGTGTTTTTTTTTATGTCAGTTCGTTGTAGCTCGAAAAAAGATCCCATGTCTTTTATTATGGCTTTTCAGAGTGGCTGCAGACTCGAAGACCTCGCGGTCCCTTCGCCGTCACTCAGTCGCTGCTTCATTAATAATAACCCTATTCGTTCTCTGTTTTATCTGTTTTGTTCTTTTGTTTACTTAATGGCGTCAATAAACAAACTTGAACTTGAAACTTGAACTTAACTATTTGCATTACTGACCACAGCATTTATTGTTGTTATTTAACTTTCTTAGCCTCTAATAGTTTTTGAAAGTTTTCTTGTTTTGAGTGACCAGTCGGCTATGGCCTGCAGTTACATTCAAATTAAGTGAGTGGCACATAGAAAGTTTATGAACTGCTAGTTAATTTTTCCAATTTTGTTCAGCGCTGCTCCTTTGATATTACAACAATGTGGCGTTGCTATCGAGTTTCGGCATTTGTGCAGTTTATTATCAACAGATTACTTGAGCTTAAAAAGCGCTGAATTTGCAGCAGTGAGGACACCATAATAATATCATTAATATAAACATCAGATACCTAGTTTTATACCCTTTTCTACTGATAGAAAATAACGAAATTCTCAGATCAGCCTGAATTTAATCAGTGGTGGCAAATTATTTCTTAAAAGTAACCCATTGGTCAAAAAGTGAAAAGATATGAGATCACTAGCTACCAATAGTTACAGATGCTGTTTCAGGGCAAAAGTTTGGACCGAGAGGCGAAAATTTGGACTAGTTACAGCAACTAGTTACTGCCCACCGCTTGGTTTAATAGTAATTAGTTAGGTAAAGCAGTTTAGAAGGCACTGTTTACTGCTACGTTAATAATTACGCTCATTTTTTTTCAGGAAGTTCATTTAAAAGTACTAAGCGTTTCATCTTTAGTGACTTTTTAATTTTACTATATTGTCAATTGACGTCATGAGTAGTGGTACTAGACGTTCATCTTAATGTCCAATTTTCAAAAGATATCAAACTTTTCAAAACGGCTTTTAAAAAGCTTTCAGCTAAAGATGCTTGCGAACCTACGAAGAAGTGATGAAGTACTACATTTTGTTAGGCTGCAAATAAAGCAAAGAAAAGATCCATCGTTTATGGCGATTGCTGCTGTTGTTTCCCAACGTTTAGAAATACTGTTTTGTAGAAGAAAGCTTCTATTCTACATCTTTTACGAAAAAGAATAACCCGTATGTTGCAGTACAATCGACATAAAATGAACAACCTTTTGAAATCTAAATTTAAAAACAGTGATAACTGTACAAGAAAAGTTCAAACTATTGCGAGATTCAGCGCATAAGAATTTATTTGATATAAGTGCATGCAAATGCCTGGACTTCGAACGATATATTTGCAAACTAAAAAATAGAGTTCTCCTTGCTGAGTGTGACTTTTTGTGTGACCAAAAATCGGATCGCCGCATGTTGATTGCCGAGTTAGATAAAGTTGCAACAATTTTAAGTAAAGAAAGAAACAAACGGAGGTTGAAAAGAGATAAACAATAATTTTATCATCTACCTCTGTGTCGTGAAACTTCCAGCAACACCAGCAAAGCAGTGATGTTAAGTGAAGACCCAATAAGTGCAAGCGAAATGAGTGACAGTGAAAGCAGCGAATACAATGTTCCTGCAACTCCGAAAAGAAGACAAAAGCGACTTCTTCCTGACATTTCTGTTCTTGCTGAAGCTTGTGATCACACTGGTGTACAGTGCCTTTGCTATGGAGGGGCCAGGGGGGCCGTGCCCCCCCTAACGGATACTTGTGCCCCCCCATTTAAGTTTGCTCAAAATACTGTTTTTGGAACATCACTCAAGGATAAGACAGCACACGATGATGGAAAAAAGAATAATTACGTCCAAACATAATTCTCTTTGGGCGTTTTCTCGATTCTTTGCAAAATTGCTGGCAACCAGCTGCTGTGTCATATAAATCTGACGCAATATTCCGTCTTATTAGCACGCTTTTATGGATGTGACGCGAACGAGAGATGTAAGCCTGAAGAATCGTTACTGGTACTTCGTTAGTAATTATGACATAAAACAGTACGTGATACATTTTTTTTTCAAAGACCAGCTATTTTAATTTTTAGAGGAGACTCAAGATTTTGAGGTCGCAGTCAGTGGCCCAAGCCGCAACCAAGGTGAAGGGGCTTAAGCCCCCTTATCAAAGTCACTAAGAAAATTTAACCTTAAAATACGAGCGGTTAAACGTATTTTAGACTTGACCTGAAGTAAGGAGGGGGAGTTGAAGGTGCTCAGCAATTTAATTGTTGAAATTACTTCTGAATTTTATCGATTGAGTTATTCATATGGCTTCAAAAACTGCGAGATATGATTAATATTGCGTTGAAATCTCTATATTTTTGCTGCAAAATCACAAAAATTGCCCAACGGCTGGGGCTCAGTCCCGGGCCCTTATTTACAGTCACTAAACATTTAGTGACTATTTCCTGCTTGTGGCACGCTTGATTTACATTAGTTTGTTCGGCTCGGAGGCTAAATCAGGCAGTTTTAGGGCCAAAAAAACGTTAGCTTTTAGTTCACTACTCTTAGCAAAATTTTGGTTGCACGTCTGGTAGCATTCACTGCCGCAGATAGATTTTTCAAGCAACTATGGGCCGCAGACAAAGACTAAGAAACGCTGCCTGCCTTATTTTAAAACTGCGCATAATTGTAGCCGTACGATCTGAAGATCGATTTTTACATGCAAATTTGAGTGCTCCCCCAATGGCTAGTGCCCCTTCATTTTATTTGCTCTGGCGACGGCACTGCTGGTGTATCAAACCGTGCGGCAGCTTTTCTGGGTCCACGAGAACTGACCGCGACAAACTGACCGCTAACCAACTGACCGCGAACAAACTGACCGCGAAAAACACTGATTGGCTGAGAAGGGCGATCCTAAATATATTTTTACTATCCCCAGAGCCATCTTGCCCAAACCCTCACTTTGTGACGAAATCACTGCGACGAAATCAGTGACAAAAACACATAACAAAATCATTGCTTCACGGTCAGTTTGTCGCGGTCAGTTGACGTGGCTCGGCTTTTCTTACTTTATCTATGTTACAGGGTGCTAGAGTCATCACTGAAAATGATGCATCATCAGTTATTGACGAAAACAAGATTTATAGAGCAAGGAAGAAATGTAGAATGAACAGTGCGGCTTGCTTTGAACTAAACAGCTCTACACCTGCAAAGCTTATACTTAGATGGTCACAAATACCAAACAATCACTCAAACACTGATCAATGAAGGGAATGCATAACGCATTGTAGTAAAAGAGCACATAACACTTATTAAAGAACCACAAACTGAATACACTGGCCATTTTGCAGCATCTACCGGTTCACGCCAATCCCTATTTAACGAAATCATCGACTACTGTGCTTCTAACGAATTAAGTTTGGATGATGTTGCAGCAATAGGATGTGATGACACTGCCGTAAATACTGGCCGCAAACGAGGCGTTATAAAACGTCTAGAAGAATATTTGAACAAGCCACTGCAATGGTTAGTTTGCCTACTAAACAAAAACAAGTTACCGTTGCGTCACCTTTTAAAAGAGTTAGATGTAGGCACTAATGGGCCGGAAGACTTTGGTAGTTTAATAGGAAAGCAGCTCGTTGGATGCGTATTGTTGGACGTTGTTGATTTCAAAGCAGTCCAAATTCGAGAAATAACCATTGATGAAAAAGATCTAAGCTCCGATCAAAAATACCTCCTTAGTATATTCAATGCTGTAAGAATGGGTTTGTTTCTCCTCATCTGTCTTCACAACAACCCGGACCTCTCAACCACTCACGCTTGTTGACTACTGCATGCAGGATATTTCGGCTCTACGTTTCTACCTCCCAACCATCTCCTGCACTGATAGACTTGGTACGATGCATTATGAGCGTTTATGTTCCTGTTTGGTTCCAGATAAAACGTAATAGCAACCTGACAAATGTTGCACCGCACTTCTTTACTCTCTTAAATTGTTCGCAAAGTATGACACAAAGAGTTCGAGACGTTGTTAAAGGGTTCTGCAGAGAAACGGTTTTTTTTGCCCACTCTGAAAATATTTTAGTATCATTGTTGATGGATGAGCAAGAACAAGTTCGAGAACTGGTATGGAGACGAATTCTGAAATGTCAAAACAATTCTTCCATGGAAAGACGTAAATTTGTTGTGCCAAAAGTCCTTTTTGATGCAGAACACTACTAAGAAATGATCGATTAACAAGCTACTACCAAAAGCAAACCTCCTGTAACTCGTTGTCTTTCAAATGCCACCATAGAAAGCTACGTAAAACCACAATGCTGCCTTCGAAACTTTTCCTGAGTTTCCATGTCACACACAAGCAGTTGGAAGAGCTGTAAAGCTTGTTACTGAGACTTCGGCTGGTGTTCTAGACTCTTCTGAAAGAGATGGCTACATCATCGCTAAACTGCAATCAAGGAAAAATATGCCACAGTTTAACACAAAAAAAGACTTTGTCGTTTAAGCAGACAACATCTAGTCAGCTTTAAAGGCTATTTTTGTTTTATGACTTTTGACTTTTAACAAGACGTGTGTGTGTGTCTTGGACTATTAGGCCTACTGTAAAAAAAGATTGTGATAACCTCTTAGTAGACTGTCAAAAACAATTTCGTACAAATATTAATGTGTTTGATTTCGTATTTTGTTTTCAAGGTTTCATTCATCCCATGATATTTATTTGTGTGAGTTTGTTTAACATCAAACGATACAGTATCATGATTTAACTGCTCAAATGAAGTTTTCTATTTAATCATTGTTTATTGTACTCCAACTATGATGATTGCAAAAACGCGTAGAACAAAAACAACAATGTGATTCTATGACATTCTGTATAGCACTTTAGTCTTCTCTTTTGCCAAATTAAATTCTTTGTGATAAACTTGCTGCTACACTTAAATTTTTTTTATGTCTTAAGAAAGTTGAATTTTACCTCCAGGCTGAAGCATTAAACTGAAAAAAATATTTTGTAAACTATTTGAAACAGGATCAGCCATAGGCAAACATGATAATGCTAAGTTTATCATCTATTAAAATGAGAGAACGCGTTCTCCTGAAAAGGAAATTTTATGCTAAATTTCTTAAACTTTAGCAAATTTAGGGTTTATCTACTGCCAAACCGTAACCTGAAATCTTTATACCTATAAAGATAAATTTTAGAATGATGTTTTGCTGACCTAGTACTGCAATTTTGCTTCTAGCCAGGTTAAAAAAATTTTTGTTTTTGTTACATACATTAACTTCGAAAATTGCCCCATTTTTTGCCAAAGTTTGAATTTTTACCCCCTAGCGGAATCTCAAAAACACACCTAATCTCGATAAAATTTTGTTTACGTCATTTTTTTATGCATGTGCCACTTTTTATCACTAGCCATCTAGATTTTGAAAAAAAAAGTCAAAAACGATGCACCCTAATCAACATTCGTCTTTTATTTCTTGTCAGTATTGTTAATTGGCGATTCCTTGCCTTTCTACGCGCATATTCATACCTGTAGTCCTAGCTACACTGACGAGGAATAAAAAACGAATATCGATTCCGAAACAATATGTCTTAGGCTGTAATTAAAGGTTTGATTGTGCCTATAAGATACTGGATACTGTCTATAGCTTATCATTAATGTTTCAGATAGTTTAATCAATCTGTCTGCTACTCATGTTGTATTTGTCAGAAAATATTACCGTATTTTTTACTGGACACAAGAAAGTTCACGAACTATCTAAAAACCATTCGGCACAAATTGATCGAACTTGGACAGTCTCCTACTTTGAAGTCCTTGGAGACTGCGTTTTACCTGAACAGTAATATCTTGAGTGACCACTTCCACAAAAGGCATGCCAGGTGGTAGCTCAACTGACTCGGCAAATCCATTTAACGTTTGGACAAGCCTTTGTCTCGTCTCAAGTGACCTAGAAATAATGCACAGTAAAACAATTTAGAAACAAATTCGAAAAATGTGAGCTGAAGTGTTTTTTAGTACAAAAAGAGAAAAGTTTTTACAGCAAATTTTGTTAGAGTTTATGGCCAAAAAGTTGAAATTTTTGAAGTCTAAAGCTGTTTATTTACAATACCAACATTGCCAGCAAGTCAGAAACTCGGCATTTTACCGGTTGTAAACAAACTGTATACATTTTAGACATTGCACCAAACTTTGCAATCTGCTCTTTTACGAATTATCAATTCAAAGTTCAATAAAATACGGTAATCAAACATTTTGTTAAAATTTGTGGCCACAAATTAATTGCGACATTGAGTGAGCGCGTAGTACCTTTGTTTTTATTCGCGAATTTTGGCAGATAAGGATTGATTTACTCATCACGAGCAAACGGTAAAACATATAAAAAGTTGTAATTTGGACTCAGCATGGAAAGTAGTGAATGCGTTATGCGAGCCAATTTTGGAGATTTTGGGTCACGTGATCGTGAATCGAAACACAAAAGAACATAAACAAAAGCGATTTTTGGATTGAAAATTTATTAATTCATTTATAACTCAAAACCACTTAGCGTGCACTGCTGAAATTTATGCACAATGTGACTGCTCATAATTAATTCATGCAAAACCGAATTTGGGGGCACCCGGTCTCGTGACCAAAATGTTACAAGCCGAAAATGGGCAAAAAGTAAACGAATTTAACCGATAGTTCTCGGTAAATATCGATTTTGATAAAAATGATTTGTGCTTTTTGAGCACATTATCAGCTGTCTTTCATTTATTTAAGATCGTTTACCACAATCTAAATACTGTTTTTCTACTTTTTTTTTTTTTTTTTTTCTTCTCCGGCTATCTACTTTTAAACTACAAAACGGACTGTATTCAAAGTTTGAGCGATTGAAGATATCAAGAAAAAATAATGCGCAAATGAAATCGGGGGTGCCAAATTTGGGGGATGCCGCTCAATCGGGTCCTGCAAAATTTCAACTCTTAAACCGTTGAAGCTAGATAGGTCAAAATTTCGGAATAGGTAGATGATAAAAATAATTAAACCTAACAAAAATTGGGAGTGCCAAGATGGGGTTTCCCTCCAAATGGTCCCTCCAAAGCTCAAATTTTTTTAATCCTTTAAACTAGGCCCACAAAATTTTTAAGGTAAGTGAGCGTAAAGCAAGGATAAATTTTTTACAAAATTTAGGGGTACCAAAATCACGAATCTTCCTGAAACGTGGCTGCCAAAGTTTTCAACTTTTAAACTGTTAGAACTAGATGGATCAAATTTTCGGAATGGGTATATATTAAAAAAACTAAACCTAACAAAAATTGGGGTTTCCAAAATAGGGGTTCTCCCCAAACGAGGCCCTCCAAAATTTGAACTTTTCAACCTTTTAAGCTGGACCCATTAAATTTTTAAGGTAACTAAACATAAAAGAAAGATAAAGTTTGATGTACCAAAATGGGAGATCCCCTCCAAACGAGACTGCCAAAATTAAAAATTTTTAACCAAACACGCATAGGCGGGCACAAATCGCTAATCTGCTATTCCGCTAATTAGCGAAGCTAACATTTTCATTAGCAGATTAGCGGTTCTGCTAACGTTCAAAAATGTCAACGGACTAGCTATCAAAGCTAATTTTTTCAGCAAACCTGCCAGTCCGCTAGAAAAAAAAGTTGCAACCGTGGTTTCCAGTGCTGGGCACCGCAAGTTTTTTTTTAAGTCCGCAGTCCGCAAATCCGCAACCAAATTTCAAGTTTCTTAATTCGCAACCTCAAGTCCGCAATTACACCTTTAAAAGCTTAGTACGCAACCGCAAGTCCGCAACAACGTTTCAGGATTCTTAAATCCGCAACCGCAAATCCGCAACTTCATAATTCTTGAAGTCCACAACCGCAAGTCCGCAACTTCGTAATTCTTAAAGTCCGCAACCGCAAGTCCGCAACTTGGTAATATCTGAAGTCCGCACCGCAAGTTCGCAACTTTTTATGAACCGAGTAGAAGAGTTTTGCAAGCAACTATGTCCCGAGATGATCTGCTCGGAGTTGATTAGCAAACACAAGGCAAAAGCTGTGACTTGTGCCCACGCAATAAACGGAATTACTCACAATCGTTGACTGTAGTAAATGTACCACAGCATAACTTGTTATTGAGCTGCTTTTTCGGATGGCAAACTTAAGAATTGCCCAGCCCCTCTTACTTTGATGTCTAACTCAAAACAGATTTAAACGCTTGTATTTTTGGTTCGAATTTCTAAGTAACATAGCTAGGGATGGCTGTAGCCCCGAGCCCTCCTGGTTGCGCTACTGCTTATACAGTAGGTGCCTAAACTGCAAGAAAGGATAATGCACAACCCACCAACGAACCCTTAAAAATGCTACATTAAAGCTGGGGATTTGAAAATTAAAAGCCATTGGATTACAATGAGAAGCCATCAAATAGCAGAGCACAACCCGTATTTCCGCTTACAAAAAGATATTCCAAAAATCAAATTTTTTCAAGGCATGAAAAAGCAAAGGCAGTAGAAGGTAAAAAAACATTAATATTACTAATCGTATTACTAAACTTTTAGTCCCTAGTTTCGTCGCCAGACCAAACGAAGTGAGGGGCCCTAGCCGAAACTGGGGGGCACTATAAAATAGATTGAACTTTTACACATAAAAACTGATATTTTAAAGCTACAATCATGTATTCATCTTTGAAAAAAGAGACATATAAGCCCGGCAGCGTTTATTAGCTCGTTTTGTATGCGGCCCATATAATTGCTTGAAAATTTTGTTTGCAGGAGTGAATGCAACCAGAAGCACAACCAAGGTTTTGTTAAGAGAGAGGGGGCTTGAACCAAAAGTAAATATTTTTTGCACAAAAATTGTCTAATTTAGGTCCCGTGCTGAACAAACCGTTGCCACTCAAGTGCGTCACAGAGGAGACAGAGCCCCCAGCTGTTCGGTGATTTTTGCGATTTTGTGGCAAAAATGGCAATTTTAACGCCATTGGAATCAAATTTCGCACGTTTCAAAACTATATCAATATCTACAGAAAATTGCTAAAATTCAGAAGTCATTAAAAGATTTAAATTGACTAGACTCTTGAGCTCCTATATACTTCAGGTCAAGTCCAAATCACGTTTAAACGCTTAATCTTTTTTTGGTTGGCTTTTCTTAATGACGTGGCTATAGGTAGCCGATGCCCCCTTAATTCCTTTCCCCTGGTTGCGCGACTGACTGCAACCTAAACTAAATCTTGAGTGTGCTCTAAAAAAAAACAGCTGGTCTTTTAAAAAATGTTTTCACGTATTGTTTCACGTCGTGATAACCAACGAAATACGGGTAAAAGCGGGTTCACACAGAAGCCGTCAACGTTTACGTCACCGTTCCGTCACCGTTCAGCGTTCTACCGTTATTTGGCGGTGACGGTAATCTGAACGTGAGAGGTTCACACTGATCCGTCACCGTAATAAACCAATAGGCCTATCTAGTTTGGGTTTTGTAATCACTAATCACTATACCATCAAACTATGCTTAAATTGAGAGCTACTGATAATATGTGCAGGCTATTTAATGCACTTTATCCTGTGGGGTTAAATTGCTGGTTTTGAAGTGCTTGCCAAAATCATCAACAAACATTTATCAAGTATCAGTGATAATTGTGGAAACAAGTGATGAGTTTTAACTTTAGTTTTACTTAGTTGTACACTGTACAGTGGTACTGCTCAAGTAATTTTTTTCATGGTACTGCGGCTGGGTTAAAAAACTGCCGAGATTTTTTGTTAAGTTACAGCTTACATATTTGTTGAATTTCTATTAAATAATTAAATTTCTTTAACAGTCAAATACTGATATGATCACAGATTTAAAGTCTATTTTGCAAAAGTAAAAAAGTGATTAGTAAGTAATTGCATTTAGAGTACAGAATGGGCCAGAAGTAGGTATACAGCAATCACAATATAAACACTTTAAATTTCTTTTCACTTCTAATAAGCAGCACATTCCAAAAGACTTTGCAGTACTTGCTCAGCACTAGGAATTCCAATATGAATTAAAGTCAAGTAAAAACTGCAATGGAAAAAAATTTTGAAGCACTTTTGAGTGATGGCTGTATACCTACTTATGGCCCACCGTGTATATCATATAAATTAGATTTGCATGAACAATTTTAAGGTGGTGGAGAATTTAAATTTACTGTAAGCAATATGATATGAATTCAAATAGCCTAATCACTAGATTTTGTTTTTACGAAATAATCTGTAGATAAGATATAGGTTGGTACTGTACTGAAGTGGAATTTGAATTTGGCAGATTTGGTTGGTCAATCAGTAGGCTTACTGCAATAGTGAGTAATGTAAGAAGTAGAAGACTTCAAAAAGCTGCAGTACTGACAGAAATTACTTTAAAAACTGAAAAGTACTGGTAAAACCTGCAGAACTAGAAATTTTTATACTCAAAATTGTGGTAAATCAGTGTTTGAGTTTTTTGAAAGGTTTCAACTCTCAATATCTGATGTGATTGCAATTTTGACTAACATCGATAACAACAGTTAGCTGGTCAGCAAGTGAGGAAAAAGATATCTAATGCAGCACATGCAGTTTATTACAGCATTTATTATCAGATATCGTTATCGCGCAATCAAATCGAAAATTGCTATTAAAGTATGTGTACGCTTAAAGAAGTCTATTTTTTTGTATGCAACCATATCGCGAATGGTTTCGGTAACCGATATCATACACTTGTTATCTGTCATATGGCATACTACTAGTACTAGAACATACAGAACCATAAGTGCAGCAGCACAAAAACATAACCCAAACCCATGCGGTCGAGGCTCAGTACTACTATGTACCGTAGGTATGTGTGCACTGTCAGAAATCGATCTCGCGTATTCAGCATCTCTTATATTGCGAAGTGATGGTCTACTGTACTGGTAGGCTATCACAAACTGGTACAGTACTAGCATATGTGTGAAGTGCAGCGACAATTGAACTGTACGGAAACTATCACTACTCTTGATTTCTGCAGTAGGCTACTGTACCAGTGTACAGTATGTTTTCTCCACTCCAATTTGATTGTATGGTACTGGTTCGTTGATTTTCTAAAGTAGCTATAACCCCAAACCACATTAAGCTTAAAACAAATAAAGCTCAATGCAATTCAAAACCACAGCCAACTTTGTATGTGCATTGTACCAACACTGTGTAAGTAAACCAGCTATTTTTTTGGCATCTAGTGATCCACTACTAGGAATACAAGATGATTCAAACATCATACAATTTCATTTCAGTGACTGTTCAGCGTTCACACAAAACAAACTGCACAGTATACAGATACAACAACTACCAGTAGCCTCTACCTGACTATTATTAAATCAACAAATAGATAGGCTTATGAGTTCCTAAAAAAAACAAAAGTTAACAGTCTATGATATTGGTAGCTAAGCAATCACTGGTCAGTATTTATATGCATCATGGCAATAATCATGACCACAGACCAGTATCGGTTCTGGTACAAAGTACCGGTGCACTACGGTATATGATCATGACTAGGCCTATTGATAATACAGTGTCCAAAATGGTCAAAAGTAGCCACTTTATTTAGAGGCAGTGGCTATTTTGCTTCTAGAGGCAAAATAGCCCCATGTTATTTTGCAATTTGGAGGCAAAATAGTCCTAACGGCTATTTTGCCGCAAATGCCAAATTAGCCCTAAGCTTCATGCTAACCCAAACCCTAACCCAAACGTTAACTCTAATCTTAACCCCAACCCTAGCCCAAACCCTAACCCAAACAAAGGAAAAACACTATTTTGCCTCCAGAGGCAAAATAGCCACTTTCAGAAATGAGAAAGGTCTCTACTGTAGAAATTGATTGCTTCCAGTAGTTTATAATTTCAGCTTTCAAGAGTCAAGTCAATTGAAGTTCAAAATTGAACTTTAGCCAATTGTACCAAAACAAGAGCAAGGAAAGCCAAATTGAATTGGGTTTCTCAACTACAGTAGCTGCTAGCAACCAACTCAGATTTAACATGCCTACCCAGTACCAATTACCGGTAGTTTCAATATCTCATTCTCTCTTCTTTTCCCAAGCAGAAAAAAAGCAATCCAGTCTCAAGTACCGCTAGGCTAGATACCAGTATCACTGCTACTGTACACTACCTATACTACAAAGTATCGGTACATGACTAGGCCTAGACCTAGCCAACTACATACAGCTCTAAGCACTTAACATTGCCTGCTGAAAGCTACTTTTCAACAAAAACCAATTATTTTTTCAAGATTTTCAGTTTTTGTGGCCCAAAGTTTGCCCCAACCACCAAAAACATGCTCGAAATCGCTTACGTTACTTACGTAAAGTTAAAATTATTTTAACTCAACGTAAGACGGATGAAATCAAGAAAATCACTTCCGTCACCGCTAAAATTTTCTGTGTGAACACCTTGACGTTAGACGTAACTGCGACGGAACGGTAACGTTGACGTTGACGGCTTCTGTGTGAACCCGCTTTAACGCTTCCATACACATACATCCCAATTCCACGACACATCCGTAAAGATGTGTTTATAAGGCGGATTATTGGGTCACGTTTACGTAAAGCAGTTAGTGGCCAGCAATTTTGCAATCAATCGAGAAAACTTCAAAGAAGAATTATGTTTGAAACTTCTTATTCTTTTTTTCATTATTGCCAGTTGTCTTGTCATTAGGTGATGCTCCAAAAAAGCATTCTGAGTTAACCAAAATGGGGGGGGGAGCACATGCAGTCGTTAGGGAGGGTACGGCGCCCCTGGCACCACTGTAGCGACGGCACTGGCTACCGGTACAAAAAATGATACACCAGTGGCTAGTTTTGTGAACTAACGGTAAAAAACAACAAAGCCATACTTTAAACAGAGCTGCAAATTCGAACTTAAGCTCGAAAAATGTCCATTGCTCTGCCGAACTCGAAAAAACAGCATGTCAACAAAAAGAATTAAAAGCAATTAAGTCGAAAAGCAGACTTTGTATCTTTTTCGGCCTGAACTCCAAAAACTTGGTATTTTTGCCCGATCTTGTAATCGAAAAAATTAAATTGATTTCTCATGTTTGACTGGGTTAAAACATAAATATTTTACAAAAATAGAAAGGACTTTCAATATTTGTATAAAACTTTCGGGATTGCGGACTAAAATTAAAAATAGTCCGCAACCGCAAGTCCGCATTTTATACTGCCAAAGTCCGCAAGTCCGCATGTCTGCAACTTTTTTCGTTAGTCCGCAATTGCGAATTTGCGGACTTGCAGACTTGCCCAGCTCTGGTGGTTTCAATAAAGCCTAGTCTAAAATTTGCCACATTCAGCCGTTTTTGCCTGGCAGAAAAATATGTACTTTAAGTTTACAATGTAAGATGTTTTTAGCAGAGGTGGATTCGAGGAGCCAAGGCCAAGGACACCAACAAAAATCCAAGGCCAAGGACAGCCCTTCCAAGACAGACCCTCTCAAGGCCAAGGACAAGAATGCTCGAGGCCAACGACACAGGCGCAAGAGTTCTCCAAAAACAAAAAACGCCTTAAAAATGTTTTAAAAAAGGTCTTCAAAATTTTTTTTCAGACGATTTCCAAACAAAACAAAAGTCTTCAAAACATTTTTTTAGGCGATCTTCAAAAAAGCAATACGAAAAAGGTCTTTGCAAATTTTCTGCGAGGTTTCTGGCTTTTTCCAACAAAATTTTAAAGATTCAAAAAATAATGCTGTCCTCGAGCCAGGACAGGACAATTTTCGAGAACTTGAGGCTTCGAGGCCAAAACCAAGGACTTGACCTGCGAGGCCAAGGCCAAGAACTTCAAGTCCTCCAGGCCAACGACATCCTCGAGGACTCCACCTCTGGTTTTTAGATCGAAATTATTGCCGCAAGCATCGTGCTTTGCTATGATAATGCTTTTTTCGCGTTGGTAATCACTCCAGTCTATGGCATCATCACGCTGGCCATGCGCAATCACGAGCCACTACAAGGTCAAAATTTCGAAATCAGCATTTCGAAAAAGCATGATTAAAACTGTTCGTGTTCAATAAGGTGTATCGAAAAAACGTTTTTTTCTTAAAAATTTTCGCAGCACCTTGAAAAGTATGTGAATTGATGTAAAAACACTCGGGTAAAAATTTGAGTGTTTTAAGATGATGGGAACACTTCGAGCATCGAACCCAAAGTTTGGAATTTGGGACAAATATGTGCATATTTTCATAATCAAATTTAGAAGTGAATTGGCGTAGTATCAATTTTGCAGCCCCATGTAAGCTGTAGTTTATAATCTCAAAATACCACATTTAAAATTTTATTGTGTTGCGACGAAGATGATACTTCGCGCAATACGTCTGAACTACGGGAATTTTGAGCTTCAAGCAAGCCTAATTAGCGCTTGTTTACTTGCCTTTGTTCTACTTAATCATTTTCCGCTTTGTATTTTTAATGCGATAATCAATCGTAAACGTAGAGTAGCTCTATCTTTCGTCTTTTTGCAAGTCTGCAATTTTGTTTGATCTTTAGTAGAAACAAAAAATAAAAAAAATTGACAACTTATGAAAAGAATTTATTTACAGAACACCTCAGACAAGTAAGAATAAAAGCACTCAATAAGAGTGGAGGTTGTCTGAGCTGAATTTTTGAGATTCGTCGTTTGGCTACACTGTAGCTAATGTGAAATTAAGTTTTGAGTTCAAAATAAGTTTAAAAAAGGCAGCTTTTTAACACCATTATTTTGACATTGCTGTAGATTTTTTGTTGCTAAATAACGAAGCAGAACATTGATGTTTTCAATCTTTATTTTAGACTAAGTACTTACCAATTTATTGATATATTATTTTTATTGATTTGCTGTTATGTGAATTATTACACTAAATTGTTGGAGTATTGCAATAAGCTATATTTTGCTGTGTGGACAACTTTGTCATTGCGAGTTTGTTATACCTGCTTTAAACCCAGCAATGCTCCCACAAAAATTGTTGACATCAAGATCAAAGGTAAATTGCCCAATATTGGGAATAGCTGCAGATCTAAAAGCTAATGTTCTTCCAATATTATTTATATTTGAAAGAAGAATCGCTTAAGAAAAAGCCAAGAGGTTTATTGTCCAGAATGGTAGATGATGTCATGCAAGTATGGGAAACCAGCTCATTGCTTACACTTTTAAAATCACGAGTAACGGAACTAATGAGAAAAAGACTAGATCAATACTTCAATTTAGAAAAATCTAAGTCGTAAAGAAAGTGAAAATTTCAAGACAAAATTGGCAAAGTTTTATGAAAGCATTGGAACATTATTTGATTAATCGACTTGCAAATGCACAAATTTTGCAACTTGTGCTTGTTTAAGAGAGAAAAAGGTACCTGTCCAGGAACAACAATTTTTATCTGATCAGAGGACTGTCAGAAAAATGTATATTGGGTCAATTGACAAAAGAACAAAAAAAAGAAACGAAAAAACACTTTAAAGCAAAATGGAAGATAAAAGTCGCTCTTCAACAAAATCTTTTCTTTTTGTCGATAATGCAGATATTATTGAATCATCTTCAAGATCTGTATCAAGTGAAGATTCAGATATTGATTTTGAAAATAGCATTCCACGAAAATTTAAGCAGCCGGCACCAATCTCAAAACCCTCGACAAAATCTTTACCAAACTTTGCTGCCGCCTGCGGTAAAACTGGTGTATCTTGCAGAGCAGCAGCAATGATTGTTTCTGCTGCTTTAGATGATACTGAAGATAAAAACGAAAACGTTATTGATAAAAATAAAGTAACGTGAGAAAAACAAAAATCGAGAAAGCAATACATGGACTCAAATGAAAATGCAAATATTATAAACCTATATTTTGACAGTAAAGAAGATCGGACTTTATTGATGGAAGAGTTGGAGACGAAAAGAACCAGAAGAGAAGTATTAGAGGAACATGTCACTGTGACCGGGAAGTGGATATTTAGGCCACTTTTCACCGTAGAGAGGCACTGCGAAAAATATTGCCAATAGCTTTATCGAATTTTGCAAAGACAAACAAATATTGACCTTAACAAAATTCAAGCAATTGGATGTGATGGCACTAACACAAACATTGGTTGGAAGACTGGAGCAATGAGAAGATTGGAAGAAAAATTTAAAGGATTTCTACACTGGAATATTTACCAACTTCATGGCAACAAATTACCACTGAGGCATTTGTTGATTCAACTGGACGGAAAGACTAGCGGACCAACTCAGTTCACTGGTACAGTTGGTAAGCTTTTTAATGAAACAAGATTTGAAAATCTTCAAGTGGTAAATTTTCAACCTATTCCAGCAGAAACAATTGACATAAATGAAGAACATTTTGCTGATTTAACTTCAGATCAAAAATATCTATTGGAAATGTATCGAGCGGTATCTTCAGGTTTTTGTGAACCAACGTTAGCATCTCGAAAGTCTGAAAAAATGGTACAATCTCGTTGGTTACCTACTACTTCAGAGCATTGAGAGTGTATGTTTCAACTGAAGAGACAACAAGCAATTTTAAGCAAGAGGTACAATATATCATGATGGTGTACACTCCTATGTGGTTTCAGATCAAACGCAATCACATTATTTCTCAGGCCCCGCTGCATGTTTTTGACACTCTTTCAAAGTGTCAAAAGTTGCCATCACAGATTAGAGAAATTGTAATACCGGTAATAAAACGCAATGCATTTGGTGCTTATCATGAATCAACATTGGCCGCAATGATGTCAAGCACCAATCTGAATCACAATGAGCTTGCGTGGAGGATAATGCTTCGCAGAAGAGAGCTAAGCGTTTCTGATGGGCAAATCAGACAACTGCAAGTCCCCAAGCTTAATGTCAATGCGGATAGTTACATTGATCTCATTGATTGAACTGATACAAATATTTCAGGGCCATCTTTTACTCATTCTGTGATGACAAACGAAATAAAAAAAATGATCGATTCAAAAGCATTTTCTGAATTCAAAATTCCTGAATTGCCTTGTCACACTCAAAATGTAGAACGCCACATCAAATTGGTGACAGAAGCTTCATCTTTAGTTTGCGACCATGCAAGTAGAGAAGGATTGATCCGAAATAAACTCGCATCAAGAGCGACGATGCCATGCTTTAACACTAAGTCTCAGTACAAGACACTCAAGGGTGGATTAGTGTGGGACTCGATACCCATCACCTCAACGTGGTGAGTCCTGGGATATTTTATAAACAGTTATTTTTACAAAAGCTGTTTATAAAACATGCTGAGAACCGGATAGTTTTGTAACATTCAAAATTTTGCAATATCTCTTTTAAGTAATGCATTGTGTTATTGCTATACTTGTTAGGTATATTTTAATTTATTTCTTCTCAAAAGCTGTCAAATTTCTTTTCTTTGTTTCTACTAAAGATCAAACAAAATTGCAGACTTGCAAAAAGACGAAAGATAGAGCTACTCTACGTTTACGATTGATTATCGCATTAAAAATACAAAGCGGAAAATGATTAAGTAGAACAAAGGCAAGTAAACAAGCGCTAATTAGGCTTGCTTGAAGCTCAAAATTCCCGTAGTTCAGACGTATTGCGCGAAGTATCATCTTCGTCGCAACACAATAAAATTTTAAATGTGGTATTTTGAGATTATAAACTACAGCTTACATGGGGCTGCAAAATTGATACTACGCCAATTCACTTCTAAATTTGATTATGAAAATATGCACATATTTGTCCCAAATTCCAAACTTTGGGTTCGATGCTCGAAGTGTTCCCATCATCTTAAAACACTCAAATTTTTACCCGAGTGTTTTTACATCAGTTCACATACTTTTCAAGGTGCTGCGAAAATTTTTAAGAAAAAACGTTTTTTCGATACACCCTTGTGTTCATACCAAATCTCAGTTAGTTTGTGTTGGCCAGCGGGCTGCAGCCCCCGACGGATTTAAAAAGCTTTCATTTTTCATGCAGAGCGAGCATCTATAAAGAGGGAGCAGAAAGATTAAAATAATGTATCTAGAAGCAAAGGTGCAGTGAAAGCCGCTACAGTACCTTGCCGGATTGCCTATGGGTTTTTGAGGCCGAACATTACGCTATGCGTTTTGTAGGTTACTGCTGAGTAGTCTGAAGAGAAGAGTGCAATAAGGGTGGTTGGGCATACGCATTATTCGTAGAAACCATGTAAATCAAATCCAAAGTCTGAACTATTAAGAAGGCTTGCAGGTATACATCGCATAGATAACCCAATTGCGTGCAGTTTATAAAGGATTATCAAAGGCAGCGCTGCCGTCGAGGGTAGGCTCGGCCTACTTCTTTATCTGCTATTTTTCAGGGGAGGCTCAGGTAGTCCCTAGTCCTAATAGTACAGTCAGTATAAATTGTCTGTGCTAAAGTTGACAAAAAAGCTACTAAATTTGAAGGTGGCAAAAAGTGCATCAAATCTCTTGACAATTTATGATTTGCTGCAAGCCTAAAACCTACCCACTTGTTGCGGGATAGATCCTTCACACTATATTGTAGTGCAACCAGGGTGAGAGATAAACCACCCCTCTTTGCTTTAGTCAAGTGACCTGGAAAATTTAAACCAAAACTGTAAGCGTTCAAATGTGTTTTGGACTTGATCGTTACGTAAGAAGAGATTGAAAACGCTGGGCAAGTTAATTCTTTAACTAGCTTCCAAATCTTGGCATTTTAGTTTTTCCAAACGGCTCTAAAAACAAGCAAATTAAGATCCAAATAGCGTTGACATTGCTATTTTTTTCTGAAAAAACTGGACGTTTTCGATGCACTTGAGTTGTACAAGTCTGTTTTGCACACTGTCCAATTGAAGAATTTTTAGAATGAAAAAATCTTATGGTTCAATCTTCTCCTTCCCCAGCAAAATTCTGGTTGTGCGCCTGCTACTATTTACTATTAGAACTGTGATTCTCAACTTTTTTTGGTTACAGAGCCGAATTTTCTACAGGAGCTTATGCAAATAACACAATTTTTAGGTGAAGACCAAACCTTAAAAAAGGTCTGAGTTGTTTTATTGAGATATTTTTGGCCAAGTTTAGGTGAAGACCATAAAAGAAAAAAAAAGTTCTCCGCCGATTCTCCGTTTCATTTTTGGTCAATTTTAAGCGATGACAAAAGAAATAAAGAAGAAGTGTTCGCCATTTTGTAGTGACGATTTTCGGCCGGAGTTTGGAATTGACAAGGTATAAATTTCGTGGAGTTATTGAGAGCCACAATAGAAACCATGCAAATCGAATCCAAAATCTGAACCAAAATCTGAACGGTACAAGGTAAGAAATTGATTTTTCGTTTTTTTCGTTTTATGTTGTATTTTTGTGGTTAAGTAGCGAATTAGCACATTAGCGTTAGCTTCGGCTAATGAAAAATTTGTGTTATCGGATTAGCGTTAGCAAAGCTAATATTTTCAATTAACGGAATAGCTGCTAGCGGATCTAATATTTGCGTTAGCTGTGCCAACCTAAGCATACATGTTGGACATATAATATTTTCAAGGTTGATAATCATGAAGATAAGATATTTGACCAAATTTGAGGGTACCGAATTAAGGGGATCTCCCTAAATCAGGGCTGTCAAAATTCAACTTTTTAACTATTCACGCTAGGCAGATTCAGAATAAATCAATATAAGTTAAAGATAAATGATGACAAAATTTGGGGATACCACAATGAGGGTGTCTCTCTCAAACGGCGCTACCAAAACTCAAACTTTTAACCATTCACGCTAGACACATGAAATTTTCTGAATAGGCAAATACCAAGAAAAAATAACATTTGACAAAATTCGGGGATACCAAAATGAAGAGATCCTTCTCAAAAAAAAAACGCTAAAATTCAACTTTAACCGCTTACACTAGACTGATAACATTTTCAAAATAGATAAATATTAGGAATAGTTAAAATTTGACAAAATTTGGGGATACCACAATAAGGGGTCTCCCTCAAACGAGCATGCCAAAATTCAAACTTCTTAATTGTTTAAGCTAGACACATCAAATTTTCAGGATAGGCAAATATCAAGGAAAGATAAAATTAATTTGAGCCACCAAAGTAGGGGATCTCTCAATTGGATCCTTCAAAATTCAAATTTTTCAACCATTCAAGCTAGACACATAAAACTTCCAGAATAGGTAAATATAAAAGAAAAAGAAATTCAGACAGAGTAGGTACATAAAATATGACTAGGTGCCACAACTGGAAATTCCTCTTTCAGTAGTCATTCAAAAATTTTAACCACTCAACCTAGGCGAATAGAATTTTCAAAATAGGTAAAAATTTAATAACTTATAAAAATATCGGATATCATACTATAGGGGTCCTCCAATTATGTTGACACCTCCCCCCATTAACTACGAAATCTAAACGAATTAAATCTATTGGATAGGTTAATATAAATCAAAGATAGATAACAAAATTTGGCGGGGCATATTGAGGAGACCATGCCAAATAGGCTCCTCAAAACTTTAAGATCTTAAATATGAAGTACTCCAGCTAGACATATCAAATTTTAAGAGTACCGATAGGCTAATATTAGAAAAACATAATATATGCCAAACTTGGCAATGCCTTGTTGGACAATAATTAGCCCAAAAAATCGTGTTAATTAAAGGGCGTATAGAAAACTGGGATAGTTTACCAAGTTATTCTCATCTGTGTCAACTTGTGAGTAAAGCATTAACTAGGGAAAATAAATTTTGATTCTCCTCATTTTTTTGCAACTAGTCAAATTATACTATTTGAAAATGAAGTCTATATGGTAATAACATGAACGAATTAATAAAAAATTCAAATAAATCCCTGTTTCAAGTTTGCATAGTTTTATCACTTTTGTATTTTAATTAATGCTGTTTAGAAGGGAGCTTTAATTTCGAAACACTCGGTATATTGATACTATAATATGTTGAATTGCGATACGAAATAGCGTTTTCAGAATCATACATGACTGTAAGTTTTGTGATGTAACAAAGTTTGCTTGTGAGTTGCTGGAATTTTAAAGCCCGCTTTATGTTATTTCAAATTGAGTGAAAAACTGTGCTGAAATTTGACACTGTATTGTAAACTGTTATGCAGGCTTTTTAAATCACGTTACTCGATTATTTTTGATCACTTCGAGAGATGTAAATTTTTAACTCGAATAACCACAAAGCAATATAAGTCAGTGAAACAAAATTTGAAAGGGACGCATTTAAATAAATGATCCGACTATAAACGACTACATTTTTTACAAATTCATTCAAAGCAATCAAATCACTATTTTAAAAGCTAATAAAGTTTGTTAGTAAAAGAATGATAATGCTGCGAAGTGTCCAGATATCGCTTGCGATGTCATGTTCTAGTTTGAATTTGCATTTTAAAATTGGACTTAATATAATAATTGAAGTTTTTTTTTTATACTATTACTATAATGATGTACGGTATTCTAAAAATCAATTTTCAACTGATTTTTTTGTTTTAGATTTTTCAGTTGATTTTCTTTTACTTAATTTTGAAATTATCTTTGTTTTTTTTGTGTTGTGCTTTTTCACTTCAAAACTTACTCAATAAAAAGAAAAAAAAAATTATCAGACTCAAATGCATATAGCACTGAAAATTAAAGATTAAAATTTAATGAAAACACTTGTAAAATAATTCTCTAACAGACGGCTTTGCTTAATGGTTCTTAAGAGGGATGACAGTAAATCTTACTGAAATAAAGAGCTAACGGCAAAACAGTCTGTTGGGGCATTATTTTATATATGTTTTAACTGAAGTTTAATTCCTAACTTGCTTTGATATAATTCGTCATCGAGTTCTTTATTCGGTTCACAACAAAACAGTTAATACTGGTGTTGCACAACTTCTACAGTTATCTTGACCAGAAATGAGCAACATAATGTAGCAGAGTTGTAAACGGGCTGACTAATTCAGGCCCGAACCCGGCCCGAACCCGAAAATGTAAGCCCGAACCCGAAAACTAAATTTGAAGCCCAAATCATGCCCGAAAAAACCCAAAAGTTAAGTTAAGTCTGAAAAATTTAACAATGTTGCCAAGTTATTTTGATTATAGCTTGTGCACCTAAGACAAAAAGCACGTTTCATCAGACCCAAATTAAGCCAAAATTTTTGTCAGCTTTAGGCTTGACTCCGGCCCGAACCCGACACGAAAAGCCCCGCCTGACTTGCAACTCTGTATCGTAGATCATGAAAATAGAAGCTACAAGTCTAGTACCATACGTATATCGGCAGAAAACAAAACAACAAACTGTTCAAAACAAACAATTTACAGCACTAACTAACCAGCACAACACACAAAGTTTGAAACGGTGTAAACACATGAAACAACAATTTGCAGATAAGGAACTTTGTTTGTGCTAGTTCAAGCAAAATGTTAACCTGTCTTTGTTTTTCCAGAATTCTGAGATTATGCAATTACGAAAGCAAATACGCCATTCAAACAAAATTTGTTCTTGAATAGATACTATTTCAAACTCATTTTTTTTGTAGGAATTAGTAAATTTTAGGTTGTAGCTGGTTGTTCCTAAAGTTGTTTTCGAATTTTTTGTTTTACAATATTTGGTCATAATTTGCTTTAACCTATATTAAAGAATGAAGTGATACAATTTATTTTTGCTTGGTTAAAAATCGTATTTTATTTTAGATCATGATTATTGTCAAACAAATCGTTGGCATTACAGAAAATGCCGAGAAAACTCTTCTGATTACTTCCAAATGCGTGTACTAACCCGCGTTGTTAATTTTTTTCATGTTGAAGCTGGTATTGCTGCTGCTTTAATTTGCTGTTAAATTCTGAGCTAAAATGAACTTTGCGTTCTTATAAAGTTGATCTTACATTGAAAAAAGTATAATTAAGGAAAACGGATAATACTGTAAATGTGCAATAACAAAAAAAAATTTAGGTGGGAAATGGGTTTTCGATTCATTTTAAAATTCAAAAACGCTTTTTTCTAATAATAGAACACAAAATAATTACACAGAATCTTACGCAGAGAAGTTATTGAGCTAGCCAAATAACAATCGTTATCTACAGTAATGAAGTAGTACCGTTTGTTATCTTTAAAACATAACCTTTCGAAACCTGCTATACATTATAAAGGGTAACACCACAAACTTTCGCCCAGGATGTCACCATCCTTAGCGACGCCAGTGCGGATTGCTGTGAAATAAACCAGCCAGTGATTAAGAAAATAGCAGAATGACCACTTTCACCATGTAGTTCAAAAGAAGCAAAGTTCCTAGCCAAATCTTAAAAAAACAAATAAGTCTTCTCAATCATCTAAAAGCTACACATAAACTGCATTAAAAAAAAAAAAGTTAAAAAAACACTTTCCAAAAATTCGTTTTTTTACAACACTGATCAAAATACCTTGCTGTTGTTTCGTCACCGTTGCTTCTGATCATTTCGTCTCCAGTAAGCAAATTCGAAATCGTTCTAGTCACATGTTCAAGATCACGCTCATCAATCTCCTAAATTTTTTTACAAAAATGCGAATGCTCAAAAAGTGGCCAACTTACTACGTTCTGTGTCAAAATAATTGTTGATTGCTCTCTTCATAAGGAGCGCGCTAACTGACTACAGAAACTAAAAAATTCTGGCTCTAAAATAAATTCTATTTAATTAATAGCAGGAAAAACAAAAACAAAAAACTTGATCAATTAAAACGTCCGTTTAAAACTGAAATGAATGCAATCGTTGTCTTGTCACCCGAGTAACGATCCAACTGAACAAATCTACACACAGCATGACATCATTTAATTGGTTTTTCAAAACTTTAATGCGTTAATAATATTATTGAGTGTTTTTAATTGTTACATTTTCTCAAAATTCCCCAATTAATAATTAAACGCAATTTGTTTCTTTTTTTGGATAAAAAGGTAAGGCAAACATCTGTTTCTAAAGCAGTTTCGCACAATGTATAATGCTCATTTTGGAATGTTTTAAGAGTCAGTATTTTTAGCCTTGTTGGTTGGAAAGTTATACCAATGTTTTTTTTGAAGCTTAATTAAAAGTTTGCTTTTTTTTTCATTAGTTAGTATTATGTGCTATTATTGCGACAATTAACTTTTCAACTTATTTGCAAAATATACTGTAACTGTAACATCAAGACACTATACTTTCGACCAACTCAACATGCCCTTACTTCTTCTTGAGAATTATTCAAATAACGAGCCAGAGTGGTACTGGCTATGGAAATATTTTCGTTTGTGAGCGTATCAGGCTGTGAGGACAACACTGCAAGTGCAGAGACATTTTCAATGTTTGAAGATTCCAAAACAGTTAGAAAAGTTACATCGCACTCAACTTCAACCAACGTTTTTTCATCGAAAAAGCCTTCTATGGGCGGTCCTGATATAGCAGTTGGTGGGCTGCACAAAATGGCTGCACGAAAATCTGATAAAGCAAAAATAAATTACTTAAAATTAGAGTCAACGTTCAGCAGCATTATATTTTAAGATTAGTGTATCAAAGAAGATTCAGTTTCAAGTTAAATCATATTTTTAACTGCGGCTGCTAAACTTCTCCGTCACGTATGACAGCCAAGCTGACAATGTTTTAGCTTTTAATGCAGAAGTCGCAATCGTCACCTATGTCTACCAAGGTGCAGACACGAAAAAAAAATACAAATATACACGTATATACATATATATACATGAATATATATAAAAGACTTCAACGATCGGTTTAAAGAGTGCAAAAAAATCAAGTTCAGATTGATGTTATACCAAAACTGTATCATCTAAAATTTAGTGTGAAATTTTATGCTCAATTTTTCTATGTAAATCGATGAAAACGGACCCTATAAGACCATGATTGGTTATAACTGCCACTAGTAATCATAATTGGTGTAATATTTTATTTAAAACTAATTGCTTAAACTAGTGATAAATTATTCGAATTGATTTAGCACTCTCCAGTTATCTAAAACCACAACTAACCAAAGAATATCAATAAGAAAAAAGTTGTTCACAAGTCTATTACAATTGTGTTTCAGACGGCAACAAGACTACTTTTTCCGAATTCGAAAGTCTATGCTAATGCGTTTTCACCGAGGTCAAGCAAAAGTGTATTGTATTACAGTTCGGTAATCAAATCATTAATTTATAAATTTTCGATTATTAATTTGATAATCGAAATCATTATACCATTTTAGCTACTAGTTCTAAGGTTTAATGGATTAAAAAACAAATGGATAAAAATGAACACCTAGCTTCTGACCTGATGAATCACATGTTTGTTGAGAAGATGCTAATTCATAAACTTCGGTTTTACCAAATGCGTACGATGATATTACTTGTTCTGTGCAGAATATCGTTGTTGGGACGAACGTAACTGGGACGGAAGTAACTGACGCAACTGAAACAATATGGAAACTTGATCTAGCACACCACAAAAGCAATAAACTGAAATCTGTAGCCTTTTATACTGCTGCTCGGACGTTTAACGGTTTATTACACGTACCGAAAAACATAATTACAACTTTTTATGAAGCAAATCAAATTTTTAATAATGGAATAGTGCAAAATTAAAGAGGGACTTAATAATGGCAAGATATTTTTCACCGCTACATTTTTTCCACCATCAAGTTTTCAAATAATATTAATAGAATCCCGTTCAACCATCTGTTGGTTACAAACAACCGAAGATCTAACGTTATTTGCACTAAACATTTACCTAATGACATAATGTCATTTCAATAACGCTACAGATCAACAGCGTATTCTCCATGCATGCATGGCATGCATTGCATAACTGTACTGACTAGTTACTCAGCCAAAAAAAGATTGTAATAATTTAAACAAGCACGTGTAAAAATTTAAAACAAAATCAAAGCAAGTTGCCATATATTGAAAACAATGCACTAAAAAAATTAATAATAAGCTATAGACAGTATCCAGAGTCTTATAGGCACAATCAAACCTTTGATTAACAGCCTAAGACGTACTGTTTCGGAATCGACATTTGTCTTTTAATCCTCGTCAGTATAGCTAGAACTACAGGTATGAACAAGAGCGTAAAAAGGCAAGGAATCGTAAATTTGTATCAGATCAAAGCACAATTTATCTACAGGTATTTTTTCCCAAAAATATTTATTGTTTGCAATGTAGCAAGAGATAATTATAATAGTTTAACTCAATTTATTTGCTATTGGAAATTATTTTGAATTCAACTATTACAATTATCTCTTGAAACATCGTGATTACCTAACATTTTTAGGTTAAAATGAATAAATTGTGTTATGATCTGGTTCAAATTTACGATTCCTTGCCTTTTTACGCTTTTGTTCATACCTGTAGTCCTAGCTAAACTGAAGAAGAATAGAAGACGAAAGTCAATTCCGAAAGAGTATGTCTTAGGCTGTTAATCAAAGGTTTGATTGCGCCTATAACACTCTGTGTACTGTCTACAGCTTATTTTTAAGTTGCCATAGTTAAGGACATTTGCTTTCAAGTCAAAAAAACAATAGATAGTTTCGCTTAATTCATCAATTTTCTTTTAGCCTGGTTTTACCATATTGCTAAATTACAAAAAATAATGGCAACATGCATGCACTTTTTAAATTGTAATTAACGGTTCAAAAGATCGTTTTGGTTTGATGAAATTACGAACAGAATTTAATAGGTTTGAAATCTTTGATTGGCGCATTAATTGCTGCAAAAGTTCTTTTATACGTCTAGTTTCTTGTTTTGGTAAAATGTAGTCTCTATTTTCGTTTTAGATTTGTAACAGTAAATTAGCTTAAACAGGCCACAAGTTATGCACTAAAGCATGCAATTTTAAATTTTGCATGCTTATTGCCATTTACTTTATGTATGTTAGCGAAATGCTAAAAGCAAATAACTACGCGATATGAAACCGAGGTGTGATAGCCGGTGGATTTTAGCATTAGGTAATTCAGAAAGAGTTTTTGATATGGTGTTGTTCGCAATATTTAGACTAAATGTCGAGCTATGAGAGTTAGAGCAAGTTGTAAAATCCAATTTAACAGGGGGTTCTGGTAGTTTGGTCCTGTAGTACTTAGAAGGCCTAGACCAATTGTAGGGTTTGCACTAGGTTTGCAAAAAAAATCTTAAGAACTGTTTTGTTTTACTGGTTGCTAAATAACCTAACCAAGACCAGGCTTAATACTACTTGCATTGGACTAGCCTAAAGCCCACTAGAATGCTTAATATTGCACAGCATTGCTAATGGTTGCCAGGTTACGATATGTCATACTGACATCACGAAAAGAGGCTATAGGCTATGAATTTGCTATTATGCATGCTGGCTTAGCTTAGTTCTACTATCCATGTTTTTACTCAATATAATTAGGCCTACCTGAGTGTTATCCTAGCATTTTTCTGGTTACTGACACGTATAAACTGCTTGACCTGTCACTGCATGCAGCAACACAAAATCGACTTCAACATTTACACTCTAATATGTGCTTGGGAGAAGAAACCTAGTTGCAATACTAGACATTTAGCCGTGCGATTTTTTTTTTGCTGTCTGAGAACCTATTTACTGCGAAAGATTACCTGATAACAGTCATCAAAACTGATGACGTCATTTTAAATGCATGCCTTATTTCCAATGTCACGCTTCGCTACTTCCATAGACGTATGTAAGTTAATTGTAATCAACTTTTTGATTAAGATTAAATTTAAGTAATGCTTACACCATCGTAAAGGACCAGACAGCGACAAAATTATAATTCCTTCTGACTGTTTCTTAATTATTTCTAACTTTCTGGCCGAAAAGAGCCAACTTAAACTTGCTAAGTAAATTTCAAACCAATAAAACGAGTAAACAATAAACTTAGCTCAAAATTTTACTTTCTTGTAATAATAAAACACCATAGTACCTCTTGGACATCCTCGTATTCCTCTGTTTTGAAGAAAATTTAAGGATATATCGACTGCAGACAACACTTGTCGAGAAAATACTACGGGATCAAGTAAAATGGTAGTAGCATTGTTAACTCCAGGAAACTGTGGTCTAACGAAGTTTAATTTCAGTAGATTCGATAATGTGCATCGATCGCAACGAGTAAACCACGCGTCAGTGACATTCTTGTAAAATTCGTTGTACAAGCTGCAATCAAAAATAAGTTTTTAATGCTTTTACAACCTCTATCTAAAGCACAATTGATTTTTAATTTAAATTTCAAGATTACGACTACCAAAAATATTGCTTTATTTTTGGTATTTTTTATTATCCTAAAATCTTCTTTAAATCCGACGTTTTTTTAAATCCTCTTGACTTGATTTCTCGATACAATTCATCAATTCGTCAGTGGTTTGTTGGGTAAAATGTCAGATGCGACTGAAGCGGTAGACTTGGGTTCGATTCTGAAATAACTCAAACCAAAAGCTAGAAATTCGGTCCAGGTATTTGCAAGTTTTCTGCCGACATTTAGCATTATCAAAAGATAGTCTTCTGAACTTTTGAGATAGTCTTTTGAGCTCCTTTGCCGTATGTAGTAAACAAAAGCGCAGTTTACAAATTAGCAGCTTCTTACAGTAACTCCACCCAAGCAAAGATGCTAGATAAATTTAAAATGTAATGATTTACTGTACCAAACAGAACCTCGAGCTTCACGCTAAAAAAATAATATTAGCTGTTTTTTTTTAGTTTAGTTTGTATATTATGAAACGTTGATTAGTTTTTTACGTGGATTTGAATTAAGATTTGACTGAATGATAGAAAGAAGCTATCATAAAACCGAGCGGGCAACAGACTATTTACAGTCAGCTCAACTCTTTCTAATGAAAAATTTATATTTGTGAATCACGTTTTTGTATAGGCTATTGAAAGCGTACAAATCTAAAGTTACCTGCAAAATTCTTCGTGATTTCTTGATTCATAATATCCAAAAACCATTGCTGCAGTCCAATTTACAATGTCTCTCAGAATATTTTGATCACAAAAAGGATTATATTGTGTATCTATGCGTGGATTATTAAACGTTTGAAATACCGCTGAAGGAATTTTTTCATTAATCACAGGACAAACGGAAGAAATCACAGTTTCAGAAACGTTTTTTGAAACCTCAAAAACTTCATCTAGCGAGTTTGCTAAGCGAAATTGTTCCAAAAAATCCTAAACATAAATAATAGTTAGCCATACCAACCACGCATATTGCTACGTTTTCAGTTTCAAAACTAAAAGTTAAATTACAAAAAATAAAAATAGTGGTTGTATTTTTGAAGCTACCGAATATCTTTTTTCCGCGTCGGCATACAAAAAAGTGAAAATCGAAAAAAAGTACTGATAATAACAGTACTGTAATTGGTCTAATCAGCAAGTTTAAATATCAAAATTTTAACATAATGATTGCCAGGATCAATACAAAGCGTTTTTATGATCAAGACAGTATTGAATTTTCGCCGTAAATCTTTGTGTATTTTTACTTGCTATATTGAGATCAGAGCGTTAATTAAACTCACTTTTTTCTTTTCATAAACCTCCTTACAGTCAAATACTAAATGGATTTTTGCCTCCGAAAAGGTACGGTATATGTTTTGGCTAAATTTTATAAAAAAATAGAAAAGCAGTAAATACATACTTGCTGAAAAAAAAAAACATTTACATATTTTTCTTCGCATGCTCGACCTGACCAGATCGCAGATCTGGGCCCACATGACAAAACAAGTTAGCGAGCTCGTAAAGGCCATTTTTGCTAGCTAAAAGAAGTTAACGAGTTAAAATCTTCGTAGACAAAATGCTATTTCCCATCCGTCTTGCCTAACACTCGTTAAAAATACTCGCTTGGATTTCTTAACGAGATGTTGTGTTAGCGCTTAATAAATACCTTATTGTGACGTCAGATGCATTTCTACTTCAAAATAATGCGTTTAAGCGTATTGTGTCTGTATGACGGTATGTACTGCAATTGTCATGGAAAAAGATACTAGAAGGGCCATGAGCTAGTATTCTAAGCTCGCAAAGTCCTCCATTGGTAACAATTAGTTAATGAACGCAGAATTTAATTATATATTTGGATCAATGTAAAAAAAAACAAAAACTTAAACCACAACACATTTTTTTAAATGACGTGTAGCGCTCTTGAGGTTGTTGATCGTTATACGTTTATGTTAACAGCAACAATAGGTTTCAAAATTTTTCAAAAGTGAACAAGTCCAAGTACACTATTCTTTTTTAGAATCAGTAACTCTAGATTTGAGAATGGCTGTTAATAATTTTTTGCCGATTTCACTGGACAACAATTTTTCAAAAGTTGTTTGCTTCGAAGCTGAAAAGTATCAATTCTTACGTATTTTGTGGCGCTGAATCTGAAAATGACAGTTAAAATTTCTGATTAGCTCTAGTTGAGAAGATATAAAACTGTTATGTTTCCATAGTGATATCAGGTGATATAATGCAAATGGGTAGCTTTGGTGCACTTTACTGATTAAAATGTAACAATTTACCACAGTCATTGAACACGTTTTGAACAAGGAACGCAGGGCATATCAAAGTGATTGCTATTTTCTTATATACAATACTAATCTCTGTCAATTCTTTGCCTCCTGGCCTGTCTCTTGTGTGCAGTAAATGAAGCATCCCTAGTTGTCATCCAGTAAAAATCAGCAATTATTGATGGGCTCAGTTTTCCCTGGTATCTCTTTTCCATTGAGGATATGTCTTGGTGAAAGCGCTCACGATGCTCATTGCTTACTTCTCCACAGTTTGGTGGAAAAAAATCCAAGTGAAAGTCCAAAAAATGTATCTTGAGTGACATATTGCACCCCACGCGACTGTAAGCTTTTAGTAAGTTGGATACTAATTCCACATAGTTGTCAGCTTTTGCATTCCTCAAGAACTTTGTGGTCACCAATTTAAGTACTTGCCACGCTAATTTTTCTTTTCCAAACAGTGCTTGGTCAAAGTCGCTATCTTGAAGAAGTTGCCTTATCTGGGGACCAATAAACACACCTTCCTTTATTTTAACTTCAGTCATTCTAGGAAATTTCCTACTGAGGTACATAAAACCAGATCCTGTTTTGTCCATTGCCTTGACAAAGTTCTTCATTAAACCAAGTTTTATGTGTAACGGTGGCAGCAAAATCTTACTTGACTCAACGAGTGGTGGGTGTTTAACATTCTACTCTCCAGGAGTCAATGATTGATGTAGAGGCCAGTCTTTCTTGATGTAGTGAGAATCTTTCTCTCGACTATTCCACTCACAAAGAAAGCAACAGTACTTCGTATAGCCTAGCTGAAGACCCATAACAAGCGCTACTACTTTCAAGTCACCGTATAGCCGCAACTGATGTTGGTTGTAGTTTATGCATTTTAAAAGCACCTTTATATTGTCGTATATCTCCTTTACATGGACTGCATAACCCACTGGAATTGATGGCATGGTGTTTCCATTATGCAGCAAAACGGCTTTAAGGCTTGTTTTAGATGAGTTTATGAACAGCCTCCATTCAGACGAATCATAAGTGATTTTGAGGGCTGCCATTAACTCATGTACTTTAGGGCAAACTACACGATTACCAACCAAAAAATAGAATGATTCAAACTGTTGTTGGCAGTCACGGTATTTGGATATCCTTACACCATCTGCTAAAAGATTCCATTGCTGAAGTCTTGATCCCAGAAGTTCAGATTTAGTTTTGGGTAGTTCCAAGTCCCGGACAAGGTCATTCAGTTCATTTCGGGATATAAAATATGGTTCATGGGAAATACACGATGCAACATACGATTCTTGCGATGACATTGGGAATTCACCACTACTTGCAGAACTTTCAATTTCCTGTTCATCCGAATCAAGAGTGTATTTTTCAGGCGCCTTAGGAACAGGAAGTATTTCTCGATAAGATACTATACGAATTGCTGAAGGAATATTTGGATATTGAATACCATGCTTCTTCTTTCTTGACAACCCTTTACTAACTGGTGGTGTCATGCAAAAGTAGCAATCACTTTTGTGGTCGGTGGGATTTCTCCAAACCATTGGCACAGCAAAGGGCATACATTTTCCTTTCTTATTCAACCATTGTCAAAGATTTGTAGCACAGGTGTTGCGACAAATGTGAGGTGCCCAACTCTTGTCTTGATCGCCAACCTTACATCAAGTATAAGTAATATGGTTTCCTGACCACAGCAGTTATACTGCGCTTTTGTGAAGAAAAAGTAACTTCACCACAAATGTAACAAAAGTTGTTAGCTTTGTTTATACACGTACGAGGCATCTGCAAAAAGAATAGGAAAACTAAAATTTGTTAGTTTATAGTATTAACAAAAAAGCAAACCAAAGTAAATAACTCAACTTAAACACTGCATACACCAAATTAAGACTAACGCAACGAGTCGCAAGTTGTTCTACCTTCCCAACAAACATTAATGATCAAATCTATAGCAGAAGTCAGAAAACTACATCAAGCTCTAACGTGAACTAAATGAAGATACAATTTTCCGCAATGCACTGCAAAAGCCTGCATAGCAGCACATACAACGCCGTCCAAGAAGTGGCGTAAAAAACGCACTATAGTTTCGCGCCGTCGCACTTGAAGCTTTGTTTGGCATAGTGCCATACCTTGAACACTAGAGCTAATAAACAAGTTGATTTTCGCGCTCAGCGACCCGAAATTAGTCAAGACCGAACTAAATTTTTTAGGAAGCAAATTTGCTGTTGATCGGTGTTTTCAGTATCATTTGTTCTAGATTTTTTTTTTAATTTTAGAACATCGATGTCAATTCTAGCGACCCTAGTTACCACAGTATTTAATTTTCTATTCTCTTCGCCTGAGTAAAGGCTTTTTTCTGCTTTTCTGCATCATAAAATATTTTGAGCATTCGTTCAACTCGAAAAAAACAAGTTTGTTTCGAACCACTGCAAAAAAAAAATCTCAAAGAGCGCTCTGTACTCTTAGAATAATTGCAATTTTGCTTCCAAGCAAATGAAAATCACTAATTTTACCGTTTTAAATTACTGTAGTACAAAATTTAGTTTCTTTTCTTTGATTGGAATATTTTGTTTTTTGCTTTTGACTTATTTTGCTGCCGAGGCTAGCATTGTTTTTTATTTGTTCTTAAATTTTGAGCAAAAATGAGTTTCATGAAGCTAGGAGCTAGTTCGTTGGAAGGAAACTCATTTTATTTAAAGCAGCGTTCTCCGAAGTATTTCTACGTAAGTTGACGTTTCGCTTCCCAGTCCGGGGAGCATCCTCAGAACAGTAACGCATTTCTTGTTTGCAAAAACAGAAATGAAATTAGTAAGAAAAATACAGGTGACCAGAAATACACTCTTATGACGTAACAACCAAAGAATATACAACAATCGTTATTACAACATGCTAAATCACAGAAAAATTATTACATCTGCAAAAGTGTTATATAATGTGCATTAAGTTACACGTATTGGCTTATCAAAAATAAAAGTTCACTATCAAAAAATACAACATGAAAATTAGTCAATAAACATGCCATAAACAACGGGCATGTTAGCGCCGTCAATTCTGTTTAAAACGTTTACTTCAGTTGCTCTTTGATTTATGAAAAAACTCTCCGGTGTGCGACGTTTGCTGTAATTGGCTTCTATTTTCGAAATTTTGCTTCATCCCACGCTATAAAATGATCAAAATCTACGATATGTTGGCATAAAGCGGACTTTTTTACATCCATTCCTTTGACTGCATCAAAATGTTCTTGTTTATGGATTTTAAACTACGCCCTGTTTCCCCAATGTATACTGCATCAAAATCACGACATGGAATTTCATACGCAAGCCCACTTTTTTCAGACTCCACATTGCGATCCATAGGTTTGCGAAAAACAGATGACAACATTTTTCCCAACCCTCCATCAATATAGGTCCGTCATCAACGTAATGGACCCATATTAATGGAGGGTTGGGAAAAATAGTTGGGGCTCTTTGCTCTAAATCCTCCATCACCATGCTAGCACTTATTGGAGATAAAGGTGAACCCATTGAAGTGTCAAAAACTTGTTGGTAGATCGTACTGTCCAATGTGAAGTAATCTACATACAATCTACAAACAAGTTTTCGACAATCCCATGGGTTCACCTTTATCTCCAATAATTGCTAACATGGTGGTGGAAGATTTAGAGCAAAGAACCCTGACTATTTTTCCCAATCCTTCATCAAAATGGTCAGTTACGTTGATAAAGTTTACGCAATCATGGAAACGGAGCATATCAAGTCTATGCACCACTATCTTAACACGATAAACAGCTTGATTCAGTTTACAAAAGAGATAGAAGCTTCAGGTTCTCTTGCATTTTTGGATGCTTTTCTTCATCGTGAGACTGATGTTGCTTGTTTAATGCTCTTTATTCCATTGCACTCAAAACTAGAATGACAAGTCAGCGCACTTATAAACGTAAAGCCGATACGGTGTGACGCATGACTGAACACAAAGAAAACGATGCATTGTAAACATAGAAAAATAAAGGTGAACTAAACTAACCAAGCAACATCCCCTTTTTTATACAAGTGAAGCACAATCACAAAAAAATAAATAAATAAAAATATCGATGAAAATAACAACCCACACAATGAAAGGCCTAGGAATAATACATGAGACGATCAGGGGGTCGCCGGATTCTTGAACTGCGTCTGGGAATAACAGGAGAGGGAGCATGTCTAACTGGGTCTTGGTCAGGTTAGTTGGGAACAGGGGTATCATCATATAAGTCATGGGTCAAACCTTGCTCAGAAGTAGTTCTAATGAAGGATCTGTTTTGTCTATATATCTGGCCTTAGACGTTTACCAAAAACGATCTCGGAGCGACTTGGCGGACGATTTTGCCAAGAGACCAGAACTTGTTTTTGACAAACACTTTCACACGTACTGTTTCACCGGGAGACAGATTGGGTAAGGGCCGACTGACACGATCATAATATTGCTTGGATTGGACGCTTTTCTGCAATATCTTTTTTGGGACCCTCTTCTCTGTTTTAGGTCGTAAAAGACTTTCGGTCATTGGTAGCATGGTTTGTGTCAGTTTTTCATTAGGTATATTCCGCCACTCCAAAATAGCTTTCCACGGATCTTCTTTTTGCTTCATGCATTTTGTCAATAAATGCTTAGCGATTTTAACAGCACTTTCCGCTTTGCCATTCGAGCGACTGTAGTTAGGCGAGGATGTAACGTGAGAAAACTCCCAAGATTTTGACACTCGCTAAACTCAGTGCTAATAAACTGTGGAGCATTATCGCTCACAAGTTCGTCCGGTACCCCGTAACGTGCAAAGTGGCTCTTACATGCTAAAATAATGTTGGATGTGTTAGTACTAGTAAGCTCATCTAATTCCCAAAAATCAGAGTAAAAATCTACAGTAACAAGAAAGTCGCGTCCTAACACAGTAAACACATCTATTGCTACTTTACTCCAAGGTCGTACAGGAACATTATGAAATTGCATTGGTTCTTTCGTTTGATTAGGTTTTGATTCGTTGCACACTTCTCACTGAGACACATGATTCTTAATGTCTTGTGACATTTGTGGACAAAACAAAATATTCCTTGCTTTTCTCACACAAGATTCTGCACCTGTGTGACTAGCATGAATGCGTTGCAACATCATGGGTCTTGTTGCCTTGGGAATTAAAACACGACATCCTCTAAAAATAATATTATCACATACACTAAGTTCACCTCTAAAAACTCAGTAATGATGGATGCATTGTGGCGTAAGTTCTTTTTTATCAGGCCATCCATCTAAAATGACACGTTTCAACACAGTTAAATTATCATCGTTAAGCGTGGCTTGGCGAATCAAATCAAGTTTAAATTGGGTAACACCATCACACATGTTGACATTTTCAAACACTGAAAAAATACGTGTCAATCTGTTTACTTGAAAGATTGTGTAATTCAAATCCGGGGTATCTGATTGGTAACCTGAGTAAGCCAAAGGAGCTCGTGACAGAAAATCAGCTAAGTACATTTTCGAACCTGCCCGATACAACACTCTTAAAGAATATTTTTGCAAACGTAGCAACATTTTCTGTAAGTGTTTGGGTGCGCTCAGTAATGATTTCTTAAAAATAATCTCCAAAGGTTTGTGGTCAGTTTCGATTGTTGCCGTACGTCCTAAAATATACTGATCAAACTTTTCGCATGCATATACAATGGCAAGACATTCCTTCTCAATTTGGGCGTATCTTTCTTCAGCTGCAGTCATAGTTTTGGAGGCATATGCAATAGGCTGCCCATTTTGCATGATTGCGCATCCAAGACCATCCTTGCTTGCATCACATTGAATGGTCACTTCTTCATTAACGTCATAGTATTTCAAAACCGCGGCCTGTGACACAAGTTTCTTGATGGTTTCGAAAGCAGAATCATGCTCAATTGTCCACGCCCACTGGTTACTTTTGAGAGTAAGTTTTCTTAATGGTTCACACAGGGTAGACAGTTTGGGCAAAAATCGAGACAAGTAATTTACAAATCCAAGGTAACGTTGTACAGCTGCAACACCATTCGGCTTCTTCATGTGCTGAATTGCGAGCGTCTTGCGTGGATCAGGTTTCAGACCATCCGAAGTAAGAAGATGGCCCATGTAGGGAACTTCACGCAGTCTCAATTGCAGTTTATCTTTGTTGAATTTGAGATTTACTTCCCGTGCGCGCTGTAATAAGGCTTTCAATTTTTTGTCATGATCGCGCAGAGCTTCTTCATGCGTTTCACCGCAACCATAAACCAAAAAATCATCAGCAATAACGTCCACACCATGTAATCCTTCAAGCAGTTCATGCTGTCGCCTCTGAAACTCTTCAGGTGCTGATGCAATACCAAAGGGCATTCTCAGCCACCTATATCTACCAAAAGGTGTCCAAAATGTCGTTAAAAGAGAGGATGGTTCGTCAAGCTCAATTTGCCAAAATCCTTGTTTAGCATCAAGCACCGAAAATATTTTGGCGTTAGTGATCTTTGATAGAATATCTTCGATAGTGGGTACCGGATAATGGGGTCTTTTAATAGCCCTATTAAGATCTTTAGGGTCAATACAGAGACGTGGTTTTCCAGATTTACGAACCGCAACCATGCTGTTAATCCACTTAGTTGGTTCTTTTACAGGTATAATTACCTTTTGAGTTACCAAGGACTCTAGATGAGTCTTCAATTCACTTTTCAGTGAAACTGGAACCCTTCTTGGAGCGTGTTGCACAGGAGTTACGTCTTCGTCAATTTCAATGTGATATTTTCCAGGCAGACAACTTAAGCCAGTAAAAGTGTCTTGGTATTGTGCAATTAAACTGTCTTTTACTGTATAACACGTGCCAGAAACACTTAAATTATCTACCAACTTTGCTCGAACGGACAAAAGGCCCAAGCTAGAGCACGTTTGCGCTGATAACAACGGTGTTACATCATTCTGTAGTACTTAGAATGTTAAGTTATGCAATTTGTTATTGTGTGTACATTCAATTTGGGCTCTGCCCACAGGTTTGATGACGGACCCGTCATACACACGCAGTTTCACTTCGCTCTTCATTAACTTAGGAGAACTGGAACGCGCAAGTTCGCAAAATTGGGAAAAACCAATAGTATTGCACGTCGATCCGCAATCAAGCTGGCACTTCACGTCGCACTGTGGTTGGTTGTTTGTGCTTAATTTAAGGTTCACAATCCATTGTTTATTTTTGCCTTGCTCAGAAACAGTACCTACATGCTGCACGGCATATCGCGAATCATCTGAAAGTTTTTCTTGTTGCGCACCTTCCTCTTCAACATATTTGACAGTTTTTCGTGGTTGTGCGCACACTTTGGAAAAGTAATTTGGTTTGTTACAGTTGAAACATCGCTTTCCAAATGCTGGGCATAGATTTCTACCATAGCCATGCTGAGTGCCGCAAAACTTACATGTTATTGTCTTAAATGCTTTGTTCTCCTGAGAACTGGATGGTTTCGCGGAAAATTTAACACCTTTTACTTTTTTGATTTGCTCTGGTGCGTCTGCATCAGAAGCTTTCGCGTTTTGCATTTGCTGCATTTGTGACCTAACTTGCTCGAAACCTCTACAGAAATTAATCGCTTGAGCCAAAGTAAGCGCGTCTTCGCGCAACAAGCGAGCACGTACATTACCATCGTGTACGCCTAAAACAATGCGATCTCGAATAAGATCGTCTCCTAAGTCTCCAAATTGACAACTAGCAGCCAAATGTTTTAGATTTGCGACATATTCATTAATCGACTCACTTGGTGATTGATTCCTTGTGTTAAACTTGAATCGCTCATAAATATCATTTGTTCTAGGCGAAAAATAATCGTTAAGTCGGTCAATGATAGTTGCAGAATTCTGCAGCTGCGCTTCCGTTAAATTGAAACTTTGCAAAACTCGAAAACACTCCCGTCCCATCAGCACTTTGAGTGTTGCTGCTCTAACTTCATTTGCTTTATCGTTTAAACCAGAAGCTATTTCGTAATTGGACCACATTTGCTTAAAAAACTTCCAATTCTCTGCTAAATTCCCTTCCATCTTCATGACAGTAGGAGTAGGTAACGTAGAATTCATCGTGATAATGAATGCTATGTAATCTGGCTTTATGAAACTGAAATCACACGACTGACACCATGTTGCTTGTTTAATGCTCTTTATTCCATTGCACCATGGCGACCTCAACAACAGGCCATGACATCGTGCAAGCGGCAGCTGTTTGTGGAGGCTGGCTCTAATTTTGCGCACGATTAGCATTCTGCACACGGCACGCAGTTTTGCTCTATTTTGTCACGCTCTTAATGCCCACTATAGACTCGCAGTCAATGAAATGGTTTTGCAAACTGGTAGATTGGTTCACTACAGCAATTAAGTGGTAGATTTTGTGGTAAAGTTGTAACAGTTGATGACCCAGTTAGTTGAAAATACATTAAATTGCAAAAATACAGTTTTGCTTACAGTGTAATCTACTGATCTGGTTTAGATTAGACTTGACCAATTGCACCAAAGAAAAGTTTGTAATTATAAAACTTACTGTATATAACTGTATGCAGGCCTCTGTTAGCTAAAAACACGATGCAAGAAACAATAGGCTACTGTTAAGTTTTAAACCACATCTTGAGTGTCAGTAGCATACAGGTCTGTTAGTTGGAATCTAATGAAGAACCCTGACTGCATTGGGACGTCATGCACAAGCTGCAGATAGCCGTCTAGTTAGTAGGTACCCACTAGGCGGTTCAAATCCATATCTTTATGCTAGTCTTAAGTGTACGTTTTACCTGTTGCTAGCATACCTTATTTTTACTGTCCTTTAAGAAAAATGAGAATTATTGTATTAACAGTCTTGCTAAAATTGCCACTGCCTATTATAGTATACAGATGATTGTTTTTGCAGCTTAATTAGATCAAGTATATCAGATATCCTAATGCCGAGAAAATGTTGTGCTTATGCATGTCGCGGTAACTATAATTGTGAAAAAATTACTCTGAAGACCCCGGCAAAAAACTATCTGTGTATCGCTTGCCTGCTGATACTGAAGAAAAAAGAAAATGGATATAAGCAGTGCTAAATGCTAATCTCACTGTTTATAGCTATACTGTTTTACGTGAACTCCATTGGCCGAAAAAATTTTAAACTATTGAAGAACGAGGTGGAAATCTTAGACCAAAAAATCCTCTTTCTGTTTGGCCTGGAGTACCATCTCCCCATGATTTTTACTCCTTCAGCACCGGAATGCAAAACAAAGCGAACACCAAGTGCCGTTGGAAATTCAAAAGTTGATAAATTAAATTTGGTTTTGTTGAAAGATGCCGTTTTATTTTCGGTTTTAAAAGATGACTTGATTATTCAGCTCTAAAAGCTCCTCCAATCAATTTTCGCAGTTGCATTGGATAATGAAACTACTTTGCTGGATGATATGTAACTATAACTTGCTAATGTGAAGGCATTTCGAGACTCCATGCACAGTGTTCTGGATTTAATTCAGGTACTTTTTGCTATGATGTGCTAATGACTGCAGCATACTTTTTACTAAGCTGTGACAGTAACCGTAGATTACTTTTTGCCATGCTGTGTCAATAACTGTAGCGTACTTTTTACTATGCTGTGGTAATAACTTTAGATTACTTTTTGCTATGCGGTGTCAATGACTGAAGCGTACTTTTTACTATGTTGTGGTAAAAACTGTAGGTTACTTTTTGCTATGCAAGTGTCAATGACTGTAGCGTACTTTTTTACTATGCTGCAGTGGCGTACGCAGGATTTTTCAATGGGGGGGAGTTTCAAAAATGACGTCAACAATTTGTATGCAATCTATACTTTGGAAAATAAATAACGTAGTGCAATATCACAAGATGGAATCAAAGTCACACAGTGCGTAATGCAAATAAAACTTTTCAAACAAAAAACAATTAAGCATTAGGCATACATCTATTATTAACATCATAAGGTTTGCAACTGAACGATCAAGAAAAAGTTGCTCAAAACAAAAGCTACAAAAAATGCATGTAACAATTATAAACAGTACAAAGTTGCCTGGTGCGTACCCAAACATTCGCAATGGGGGACTGTGTTTGGTGGTCTGGGGGCGTAGCCCCCAGCGCTTGAAAATTTTGCATTTCTTTTTTCAAAAATAATTTAATTTTAGGGCTATTTTAATAAAAAATAATGTTTTTAAAACGTGGCATAGAAATTGGTAGTGCAAACCTGACCAAACTGTTTGCATAAATAGACTATGTGGGCGGTGGCTAATGGTAACATTTCAGTACTCTAATTTACAAGCCGGTAAATCACAAAATCTTAAGTTGAAAAAACTTACAAGCATTTACATTCTGTAGTTAATAGACTGAGATAATTGGGGAAGGGCTAATGGAACAAGATTTGATTGAATTAATGATTAACTAATACTGATTTATAAACAAATTCTGAAACCCCATCTCCGTATTTTTGATGAAGGCAATGTTAAGCATTTTTATCGGTTAAATTTACTAATTTTTGGCAAGTTTTTAAAGCTGTTACTGGTTTGTAAGTTCTATCTTTGACAATCTACCCCCCAAGAAACTCTAAATGTTTTAAAAGTGGCTTTAAATCATGCTGGAGTCATGTCACTGCAAAAAAAAACAGGCTCAGAAGTGCTATAAACGTGAAATTTTTTTATTGTGCTTTTCGTCGACTGACGAATGGGGGGGGGTTAAACCCCCAACTCCCCCTGCGTACGCCCTTGCTATGCTGTGATAATAACTGAAGATTACTTTTACTATGCTTTGCCTAACGTACTTGTTGGTGTGCTGTGCTTATGGTTATAGGGTGTGTTTGACAACTGTAACTAGCTTAGTTAAGTATTGTTGCGATTTATTGGTGAACTGTTCGTGAAGTTTTTTGATATCAATTATTTTCAATACAATTTAATGGTTTTGAGTGTATTTTGTGAAAGAGAAGTGTTAAACCATTGAATATAACTTTAAAAACCATTAAATGAGCAATTTTGTAACAATGGAAACTTTTCGCAGTCAGCCGCTTGCACGATGTCATGGCCTGTTGTTGAGGGCGCCATGCATTGCACTCAAAACTAGAATGACAAGTCAGCGCACTTATAAACGTAAAGCCGATACGGTGTGACGCATGACTGAACACAAAGAGAGCGATGCATTGTAAACATAGAAAAATAAAGGTGAACTAAACTAACCAAGCAACGGTTTACAGGAAGCCCACGCATACAGGTAAATATCTACCTCATACATCTTACTATTCTACCGCTCAAAGGCTAAGCATTGCTCGAACCCTCTACTCAAGAGCCGATATTATCATCAACAAGCCGGAACATGAATTGGCAGAGTTTGATGACATCTACCAAACACTACAAAACAACGGATTTCCTTTACATATGTGCTCTAGCGATCAATTTTTTGCTCAGCAGACTAAATCTCACCCTCGAACTCAACGGCATGACTCATACTCTGCTTTTATCTCAATTCCATATGTGCAGGGAGTTTCTGAGCCTATTGAGAGAGTTTTGGTCCAAGTCGGCATTGGAGTGGCTTTGAAAGCACATTGTATGTTGTCAGCTGTTTTTTGCAAACCTATGGATCGCAATGTGGAGTCTGAAAAAAGTGGGCTTGTGTATGAAATTCCATGTCGTGATTTTGATGCAGTATACATTGGGGAAACAGGGCGTAGTTTAAAATCCATAAACAAGAACATTTTGATGCAGTCAAAGGAATGGATGTAAAAAAGTCCGCTTTATGCCAACATATCGTAGATTTTGATCATTTTATAGCGTGGGATGAAGCAAAATTTCGAAAATAGAAGCCAATTACAGCAAACGTCGCACACCGGAGAGTTTTTTCATAAATCAAAGAGCAACTGAAGTAAACGTTTTAAACAGAATTGACGGCGCTAACATGCCCGTTGTTTATGGCATGTTTATTGACTAATTTTCATGTTGTATTTTTTGATAGTGAACTTTTATTTTTGATAAGCCAATACGTGTAACTTAATGCACATTATATAACACTTTTGCAGATGTAATAATTTTTCTGTGATTTAGCATGTTGTAATAACGATTGTTGTATATTCTTTGGTTGTTACGTCATAAGAGTGTATTTCTGGTCACCTGTATTTTTCTTACTAATTTCATTTCTGTTTTTGCAAACAAGAAATGCGTTACTGTTCTGAGGATGCTCCCCGGACTGGGAAGCGAAACGTCAACTTACGTAGAAATACTTCGGAGAACGCTGCTTTGAATAAAATGAGATTTATGTTCTTAGAAAATTGTGTTTATCAAAAGAGTGTATTTTAATTTTGTCAACTGGCGCTACTCAATATTTTTTTATCAGTCGATAGAGAGAACGGTTCTTAATGCATTCCCTTTCTTTTTGGCAGTCAAATAGCAAACATGAAGACCATTGTTAAGTAATTTTTAACAAAATTTTGCTTTAGTTAGAGTTTTAAGCATTTTGCCATTAAATTTCAGACCAAAAAAATTCCACTCACGCTTAAAGAGTGCTTCAAAATCTTCGTTAAGTTGGCAAGGAAAATGTAACGTTTTTTTACTCTAGTTATATTTCGCGATCGATCCAAGCAACTTAACGAGCGAAAATGACGTTACCGAGCTCACAGAGCTTTAGATGCACGTGCAAAAACAACTTCTTACCATTAGGGATTATTTTGTTCGTTAGCGTCTCTTAAAAAATTTTGGTTATTAATGCAAGCGAGGAAATTTCTGTCATGTGGGCCCTGATCAAAGAGCTATATATTCTATATAGTTTTATGTATAAATATATAAATGTATACGTGCAGCAATTGAGAATATGCAGCTCGTTAATCAGATCTGCGATTTGGTCAGGTCGAGCACTCTGGCTGGGTACAAAAGTTACCACAAATGATGATTTTCGTGCCGGCTTTGAGACTTTGTCTTTTAGCCGACCAGTAAACTCTCTGTTTGCTGCTGATAAAGAGACAAACCGCCGAAACGTCAAGACGTTCAGCAATTGAGAGTATATCAAGAGTTTCAAAAAAAACTCAACAGAGCGACAAAAGTTTACGTGTAACAACTGTGCCTGTGCAATAAAAAACAATCAGCAGAGGATGTCCAACGCATAGGCGTAGCCAGGATTTTTGATTGGAGGGGGGGCCCAAACCACAAATCACATGCAATGAAGTCATCAGAAATTTTCAAAAAGGAACTTTTTGTGGGGCAAAGATATCGTAGAATGGAAGATCTAAAGCTGTAGCCTGTTGGCACTTAACCAGGATTTTGGTAAAGGGAGAGGGCAAAAACTAATCGTTAGAAAGTGCAAATGTGTAACTTAGAACACGTGTTGAGTAAGCTAGTGTACTCAAACGCATCACAGACGGGGGTCTGGGGGCGAAGCCCCCAGCCGCTGGGCGATTTTTGAAAGTTTTTGGAAAAAAAAGCTATCTCAATCCCATTGGATCACGTTTCGCACGTGTTCAAAGCCATTTGAAAGAACTAGATTTTTAACATTTGAAAGCCAATCGAAATAATTTAACTGTTCAATCCTTCTTTTACTTGCAATTAAAGTCCAAAATACGTTTAAAATCTTGCATTGTGGTGTAAAAGTTTAAATGTAAGTGATTTGGTCCGTGTAAGGGTAAGTAAGGCATATTGCATCCTGCAATATTTTAGCAGTAAATAGTAATCCACTCAAAGATTTTCCTTTAAGATTTTTGTTTTGTCAAGAACTTAACCAGTTATTGGAGTACATGCACGGCCAAGGAGCCCAGGCCCCCTCAATTGAAATTCAATAATTTGTTCAATGAGCATATTCTCTAGCTATTTTTTAAAAGTATTTTGTGCGTAAAAACTGGCTAGGTGGAGTTGAATCGTTATTAAAAAATGGTACAATAGATAGTTACGCTTACTTAACATGTTATTCCTGGGCTGGATTTACATTGCGCCGGGCCCCTGGCACTTGGGGGATTTTTGCAACATCTGCCTGCCAAATATAAGTGTCAAGTGAAGACCAAAAAAAGTCATGCCTTCTGAGCACTGGGCCCTGGCGCTGTGCCACATGGAAAATCCGGCTATGGTTATTGCATTACGTTCATAAAAAGTTTAGATGTGGGCCTGAGTTTGCAATTTTTAGGACAAAAACCCTTGATTTCATCCTGGTTATACGTTTAAATTGGTTGGAAAAAATTAAATTAGGGGGTGCCCGGATGTTTAAATGCGCCGGACCCCCTGATGGTCAATATTATTTATTGTTAGTTACTGTTGTACGCGTGTACTGTTGTACGCAAAGTTGTTAAAAGAAACTGAAAATGAAGAAACAAGGCTTTTTTGTCAAGCTTTTGTTATTGGTGGCGTTTCGATTGTAAGGACCCAGGCGCCCTGGGCCATCCCCCTGGCTACGCCAATGATTTTGAAATAAGATCGCGTCCTTAAGTTCTTTCATAAAAATAAATAAAACAAAACATTTAAAGGAAAATTCAAAAAACTTATTTTCCAAAACGTGGAGGACTCGAGTCAAGTCACTTGACAGTTTTTTTGAAAGCTCCAGAAATTGCACGGCATTATTATGACGTGGACAGGTGGTCGTCATTATTATTACTTGTTTTTGTAGGCGTAAATCCTAAATCAAAGAAACAGCAAATCCGGACAAGGACAACATGCTGGCTCTGCTCTCATTATATTTATCATTGGTAGTATTTCAGCAGGTGGTTTTGCATTACCGTCTGCGTTATAGCATTAAGTTCATAATTACGTTAAACGAAGACCTGGGATTGCAACTTTTAGCACGAAACTTTTAGATTTTTCACAGGTTTTGCATGTATATTGTTAAAAATTTGAATTGCAGGGCTCCTGGCCCGGGACCCTTGGTCATCAGTTAGGAGCCCTGGGGTCCCCTGGTCGTTAGTTAGGGGTCCTGGGGCCTCCTGGTTGTTAGTGAGGGGCCCTGGGGCCCCCAGTTGTTAATTAGGGGCCCCAGGGGCCACCTGTTTGTCAGTTATGGGTTTCTGGGGCTCCGTGGTTGTGGGTTAGGGGTCTCGGGGCCAGGAGGCCGAGTTGTTAGGTAGGGGCCCTGGGGCTCCCTGGTTGTTTGTTAGGGGCCCCCTGGTTGTCAGTTAGGGGCCCTGGAGCCCCCTGGTTGTTAGTTAGGGGCCTTGGGGGCCCCTGGTTATCAATTAGGGGCCCCAGGACCTCCTGTTTGTCAGTTAGAGGCCACGGGGCACCCGTTTGTCAGTTAGGGGCCCCGGGGCCCCCTTGTACTCGGCTGGGGCCCTGGGGTCCTCTGTTCGTTAGTTAGAGATCTTGGGGCTCCCTGGTCATTAGTTAGGGGCCCCGTAGTTGTTGGTTAAGGGCCCCCTGGTTGTTAGTTAGGGGCCCTGTGGGCCCTCTGGTTGTCAGTTAGGGGCCCCCGTTTTTCACTTAGGGGCCCATGGCCCCTGGTTTTTAGTTTGGGGCCTGGCCCCCCCGGTTGTTAGTTAGGGGCCCCTGGTTTGTTAGTTAGGGGCCCCGGGGCTCCCTCGACGTCTGTAACTGCAACTAAACATCGCTAGGCTATGTTGTTATAATTTTTTATCATTGGTGGTTTTTCAATTGGGGGGGGCCCGGGCCCCCTGCCCCTCCCCACCTGGCTACGCCTATGGTCCAACGTTTTCAATGCAGTTACGCTTTCAAAAATGATTACATACGGATTAGTCCAAAGTTTTCAAACAACACTATAATCGTTCTTACTTGAAGGGTACCTTCAGGTATAAATTGTGTAATTATAGATGAGCACTCTCCCTCAAAGCATGGCAAAAGAGCATCTTTAAAGCATTGGAAAACTTCATTAAGGTCCGATCTGTAAGTACATATTGTCAATTTAAAATTAACATTTTTTTGCATTACGAGTAAAATATATTGAGCTAAAATTCACCTTTAAAGCATTTAAAATAGTCAATGAAGGTGGCTAACAAAGACCGGCAAGAGCATGCTGCACTGTTTACACTGTGTAGCTGAGCGATGAGTATTTTTGAAAGGCTTTAAACCCTAAAAAGCCCGGATTTTTCTTCTTCAACAAAGCCCAAAGTTGTCAATTGATTTCTAACGCGTAATTTTGCAGTTCTCGGGCATTTTGCTGATGAAATAACCGTAGTTCATGTCTTTTTTTCTGAAATCGGTTGGCAACAAACGAATTCAAACATTATTTAATTAACACTCTTTTCACTCTTCTGCATGTCTAGAGTAGCTTAAATCCCACAACAAAACCGTAATTCAAGTGTTGTTTTTTGTTTGTAATGTAGCCATGCAGAGTAATTGTTTTTTGTTTGTAATGTAGCCATAACCGATCAGTGGTCAAGTGGATAGAGCGTCTGCTACTGAAGCGGTAGACTCGGGTTCGATTCCCGGTCGGGTCAAACCAAAAACTATAAAAATTGGTATTCACAGCTTCCCTGCTTGACGTTCAGCAATTAAAGGGACAGTGTGAAGCCTCCATCGTGTGTGGTAGACAGATGGGCAAGTGGCAGCTTGACTCGAAGACCGAAAGGTCCCTTCGCTGTCTCCAGGCCAAGGCAACTTGGTGAATAAAATGTAATTACAATTACAATTACAATGCAGGCAAGGTCTTTAGGCATAGCAAGCAAGGTCTGTGGGCATAACTGGCAAAAAAAGAAAGGGAGTAGGCGTAAGAGACACAGTAAGCTTATTAGACTAAGCAGACTTAAGACGCTTAGTGAGCATAGTGCCGGCAGTAGGCCCATCGCCAGTGTTGCCTGCTTTGGGGTCATAAACGGTTTTTGGAAGGGTGCAAAGTAATTTTGCCCTCAAAGTCGGGGTTAAAGACCAAAAAAAAGTCATTGCAAATCCTCCCCCTCTTCCCGTGGCTCTGGGTCGGTTTCTTTCGTTCGGGGCACAGTTCTTGCCTGGCCGTGCTCTTCTTTGGCCTGGGAAGGGGGGGGGGTGGGACAGGGGTCACAATGGGGTCCTTTGGTGTGAAACTCGATTCTTGCCCTCAAATTTAGGATTAAAGACCAAAACAAAAACAGAAAAAAGGTCTTTGTCGCAAAATAGTAGGTTACAGCATGGATTTCACTCGATTTGACCCGCTTTTTTGTCCCAAAAATAAACTTTACTCACTTTTGGGGAACACAAGCAGTGATTTGGCCCGACAAAGTCCAACCTCAGACCTCCACGTAGTGTCGGGTGAAAACAGTGGAAACACTGGTAAATTGAGGCAATGGCAACTGGCTGATGAGGATGGGCGAGGTTAAGAAGTGCAGGAACTAGCAACCAGGCAATAGCGCAAGTGAAGGCCTGATATTGCGAAGCCCTGCCTTCCAATTTCCAACCCCTTACTCTAAGGTCAACAGGAGGTTGCGGGCTGATATGGAACCGGTAGTAATGGGTAAATATTGCGGAGGAATGTCAATGCAAGTATAGGGTACAGCGGATAAAACGCGCTGCCGTGTCGCAGCCACAAGCTAGAAAGGAGGCTGGTCCTAGTCTAGCCAACATAGGACTTCGGGTCCATTATCTTGTAAAAATCCCCGTGCACCTGCAGTTCCAGATGGCACCTGGGTAGGGGTCTGCAGCAGTATTGGGGAGGCTCCGGCGAGGGCAATACTCCAGAGAAAAGTCCGTCATTTGCAGCATTGGTTTGTTGAAATCGGCAGAAATAGCAGTTCGTAGCTTTCTGTCTGTCTGAATAATCTGGCCTTTGAAACTTTTTCCAGTTTAAAGAAAACCAACTTAATGAATTATTATTATTATTATTATTATTAATTTTTTAGTCGCCGTTTTGGTGGCTCTTCCCTACGCTTCCGAGCTGGTAGCCTTTAGGCCAGAAGCACGCAAAACGATTAAAATATTAAAACTCTGGCCTGCAAACGTCAAAAAAACATCTTAATTGACTTATTATTACAATTAATGAATTATGTCGGTAAATAGAAAGAAGAAAGCAACACGGATTGCACCCCTAAATTCAGAAGAAGTGGCACTGTCATGATCAAGAATCAGTGAGTTCTTAAGTGACAATGCCAATAAAGACAGGACTCGGCCATCTGCGCCCTCTAGCCCAGATGCCAAAAAAACATCAAACCTGAGCCCTCAAGTTGAGAAGGTTCTTTTGCTAGAGGAGTCCGCTTCAGAAGCTGAGGTTACAGCAAAGTGTCATGGTCGGTTGTGAAACCGAAAACCACTTTAACTCCCCCTGTGGAGCTTCAGAATCCATGTAATTCTTCGGTTGTTGCTTGCAGGTCTGAGGTGAAACGGGGGAAAAACTACAAAAAAAAAACTAAAAAGAAGCGAGTAATGAGGGGTCTGGCTGGTATGACACTTGCTGACGATGACCCTTAGTCCTCTGACCACTCTTCCGGCCAAACTAAACAAGCCAGGAAATTTTAAGAAATGATCGCTGGCTAAAAAACCCCAGCTAGCTATGCTGCGGCTGTGAAGGCCAGCAATCATAAGTTAACCATCACGAGAAAAGAGTCAAAAGGGGATGGTGGTAAGGACAACTTGGATCTACGTGAAGTTCAACGTGCCATCAACAAAATGATACTTAGTACCGATCCGGGCTTTTTTGTCCGTATCGAACGCACTTTTATCTTAGAAGGTAAAGTGCTGATGATATGCAAGGATGAGAAGACCTTGGAGTGGACAAAATAAGTGGTTGAGGCTATTGTACCGTTCTTGGTAGTTCATCAAGGCTAAGATGCAAAAGGCCCTAAAGACTTGTCTCCAGTAAAAACCTTCGGAATCTGGTTGCCAGAGAATAAAGGTTTAAGCATTTCCGATACCCTTACGCTGGTTCCCCGCTGTAATGCAAAAATCAGTCGTAGGGATTTGGAAACAAAGCATTCAGCGAAGGGGAACGGAGGGGTGCAACATGTAGTATCCGTTTGGGAACCTCGCTAAAAATCTTGAAAGAACTGAACTACAACCGATACGCTGGTTATAGTCGGATTCAGTTCCAAAAGAAGAAAAATGCCAAGCAGTTTCAGAATATTGAGACGTCATCGCAATCGCCAAAGGGTGATGAAACCTGTGAGGCAATAATGGATACAGCTGAGCCTGGCACTACGGCAGATACAGAGAAGCCGACGACTTCTAGTTCATAGAAGTCAGAGCTTTTCTCAGTAGTAATGAAGTAGCCACATCAGCTGTTCTAAGAATAAAGCGCTCTGCTTGAGTACATCTATCATATAGATAAGAATCGCTCAGGATTACAGCGAACAACTTGATAAATCAAATAAAGCCATGACGGCACCTAAGTTATCATTACATAATTAAGAGTGTTGGCAAATCAACCTACACAGATGTAAAGCAGCAAGCTATAACATGTGTGAAGTTACAAAAAACGTATGTTACGGGTTGATGTTAGTTCAAGAATATAAACACAAGCCACTAAAATCAGAAGTAAGCGACGAGGCTGGAACACCTCTTTTAAGGGATTGAAAAGGGTAATTGTCCTCGGGCGTGCATTTATGCTACTCCTGATCTCTGTTGTTCTCTAATCCCAATGTTTTCAAATGAGGATATTGTGGCAATTAGAGTTAACAATGTGCGCCGTAAGGGGGAGAGTTTTGCTTTTGCATCGATATACACGGCAGTCGAAGAACCAGCTCCGCCCAATTTATTGAGGAATTTGTTAGTCTTCACAGAAAATGAACGAAGTCCTACTACTGTAGGAACCAATGCAAATGCACACCACACTATATGGGGATCCTCTGATATAACCTTCGAGGAGAGAATCTCTTAGCATATTGTGCTAGTGCAGACCTGAATTTCTGTTATGTGGGGAATAAACCAACATTCAGAACTAAAACGCATTAAGAGGTTCTAGACTTTACCTTAGTGAACCGGTGTGCATGGAACCAAGTAGTTGTCTGGCAAGTTAGCAAGGCGCCATTATTCTCGGATCACATGTATATTAGGTTTCAGGTTAAAAGCAAAATCCAAAATCAGGCTAAAATGTTTCGTATTGTTCGTCACACGTGCTGGAACAAGTACGTAGACGAGCTCGAACTAAAATTAAGTCAACCAACTTTACCACCAGTACCAGTGCCTTCCTCAAAAAAGACATTGATGTGCTGGCAAACAAGGTTCACTCCGTTATTACTGAATCATATGAAGCTGCTTGCCCTATGCAAAACTCGCTTCGTAAGAATGATAACATTTGGTGGAATTCTGAGCTAGCAACCCTTTGGAAAAAGGCTCGCCGTGCTTGGAGAAAAGCCATTAAAACAAAACAAGAAAAAGATTGAAAAGCTCAAAAGCTCGCCCTATCTTACTTCAAAAAAGCTGTCAGAAAAGCAAAGCACGATTCATGGCAAAGCTTTGCAGAGAGCATGATTAGTCAAACACTAACGGCTCGGCTGATTAAGATTATGCAAAGGAATGAAACGGTGCGTGTTAGCAACGTAATTAAACACAACGAAGAATTCACAAAGTCTCCACTAGAAACGTTAAACTGTCGGCACAATATCTTCTCCCCGGGTAGCCAGCAGATAGAAATACATGCTACCAGGTCCGACTTAGAGGACAATCTATTCATGAGACCTAAAGATACTGAAATGATTGCAAACATATGTTCATTTGAGAGTATGGAAGCAGCTATTAACGAATTTCAACCATTCAAAGCACTAGGACCAGACGGGCTCTATCCTGTACTGCTACAGAAAGGTTGGAATCAACTGAAAGGATATTACCATGTCATTTTACGTCATTTTTCAAGCATGCCCAAGACACAGCAATGTGTCATTGGCATGGAAAGAAGGTACAGGTATATTTCTCCCCAAACCCGGAAAAGAAAGCTTTTATAAAGCCAAATCCTTCCGCATGATGACTTTAACTTCTTTTCAACTGAAATGGTTGGAAAGTCTAGTTCTGTATCATATTAATGAAGATAATAACGTGCATGCAAAGTTTTCTTCATTGCAGTATGGTTTTCGTGCTGGCGTTTCTACGGAAACTATTTTGCATGAATTTGTGCGACGTGTAGAACATTGGCTCGTTAGAAAAAAGCCGGCTTTGGGTATTTTCCTGGATATTGTCGGCGTCTTCGACAATGTCACCTTCCGTAGCTTTGTTGCGGCCCTGCGATGGCTGGGCATGGCTAAGATTCGCAACTCATGGATAGAGACTTTACTAAGACATTACACAGTCCAAGTAGAATTATATGGTGATAAAGTTAAAAGGGGAAGTACAGTAGTAACGGGGAACCCACAAGGTGGTATTCTGTCCACTTTTCTGTGGAACTGTGTCTTAAACAGCCTGTTGCTAGAGTTACGTAGCATAGGCTTTTATGTTCAATCCTATGTCAATGATCTAGCAGTGTTGGCCACTGGTGCTGATATGCTTTGGATCAGAGGGATGACCCAGAAAGCAATAAATATTGCTGCAAATTGGGCTTTGGAACAAGAGCTACAGTTTAGCAGCAAGAAAACCAAAATTGTACTGTTCACTCACATACGGAATCCAGATTTGGATTCCTTGTCAATGAATAGTTTAAAACTTGAACTTTCAAAAGAAGCAAGGCTGTTGGGTGTTACTCTGGTCAGCAAGCTAACTTGGAAACCTCATATTACCCGAATTACCCGCAAAGCAACTACAGCATTAATGCAATGTAGACAAATTGTGGGTAAAACGTGGGGAATAAAACCATTTATGATGAAATGGATATACCTAGCTATGATAGGTCCAATCATGTCGTATGCATGTGTGTCCTCGGCTGGCAATCTCAACAAAAAGTATCTAGTGAGGAAACTCACAATGGTGCAGAGACTGCTTTTCCTGGCACCCCTACGGTGCTCTAAAAATTTTTCTTAACTCAACTCCCATTGAGGAATTTCTATTGGCTGAGGCAGTGCGAGAGTCATACAGAATCACTGTTAGTGGGCTCTGGCATGTCAACCCAATTGGTTCCTTTGGGAAAACAAAAAGCCATGTTGATGATTGCAATGAGGCAAGGAAATTGTTACCTCTGCTGCAAATGCCAGCTGACCAAATAAAAAAAAACAACAAAGGTATTCGAGAAAAATTTCAAATGCCAAATTATGGATAAAAAGAATGCTATCAAATCTGAAAGCGTTCTAAATCAGAGCACTGTCAAGGTTTACATTGATGGCTCGAAACTAAATGGGAGAGTAGGTGCGGTTTTTATGCCGAATACCCAAACAACTTCCCAAACAAGCATTTTTCCATCTTGGAATTTACAGTACTGTGTTCAAGGCAGAAGTCACAGCTATTTTAGAAGTGACAAAGAACCTGCTTTTGAAAAAATGCACCATCAAAGTATTGTTTTGGTGGTTGATAGTCAAGCACCTTTTAAAGCACTCTTGAATTGCACTGTAACATCAATCACAGTGCTCAACTGCATTAGAAACCTAAACCAGTTAGGTAAACAAAACCACGTCAGTATTGCCTGGATTCCTGGACATTCAGAAGTACATGGTAACGAAGTGGCAAAATAACGAAGTGGCAGACTATCTAGCCAAATCAGGATCTAAATCAAAAATGCATGGTCCTGAGCCTTTTATTACAGTCCCAAATGCCAGTTGTGTTAACACGGTTAAGGACTGGTCCACAGATAGATGGAAATCTATGTGGAATAGACGAAAAGACTGCATTGAGGAATTGAGCAATAAATTGAGGATGAAGGAGTCTGTAGATTGGACGACTTCCCGACTAGCATTACGTCTCCTTAACTTTAAGAGACCTCAATTAAATAGAGTAGTGCAAGTTTTAACTGGGCACTGCAATCTACAACGGCACAAGAAAACTACAGGTCGTGCTGAGTCTTCTTTGTGTCGAAAATGTAGCCTAGAGGATGAAACACCACATCATCATGTAGGCAATTGCAAGCTTTACCAAGATATTGGTATGAAATATTTTGGAATCACCTAAACCACTGTTCATAACGTAGTAGCAAAATGCAACGTTAACAAACTGGCCACGTACTTAAAGAAAGCTGAAAGGCTTTCTGAGTTCGACCAGTAACCAAACAAAAATAAGATAACAAAGTAGCTACAGTTGCAATGGGCCCCAAAGAGGCCTACGCAATGTGTAGGTTAACTTTACCTACCAGTAGCAGATTCGTTTGCACCGCTGCCCAACAATAATAACAATAAGCAGTGATTTGGGGGGGGGGGAGACAGCCTCAAAATGCCAGCCCGTGGCACTGGGCCTCCTACTTCATTGTGGGGCACATTTCTCGCTTGAAGGGCATATTTCTCGCTCTGGGGGCACACGCAATGATTTGAGGGGCACTACCCCAAAATGACCGCGTAGCACCAGGCCTGCGTAGTAGGCTTAGTAACCATAGTAGACATAGTAAGCATAATAGGATTGGTAGGCATGGTAGACGTAGTAGGCTTAGTAGATATGATAAGGAAGTACAATAGGCCTAGTCGGCAAGGTAGGGATAGCCTAGCATGGGATAATAAAACTCTTACCCTACTATGCCTATTAGAACAACCAGGGTTTCATATTGCTTGCGTTGCTTTTACCATAAAGTAAGCAATGTCTGCTGAACAATAGAATTTGCAATTGGCTGCTAAAAGTGGTACCAGAAGCTCATAACAAAAAGATATAGACAAATTTTTGTCCAAAAAATAATGCCACATAGCAGTGAGCAAGAAACAGCAGACTTTAATGCATAATAATTTAGAATTGCTGTGTGATATCGTATTGAAAGCACTTTTTGGAAAGTGGTTTGAAAGCCAGCTCAAAAAACTCCGATGGTATGGAATTTAGAAAAACGTTTATAGTCACTGTATTTATTGGTCACTGGTCTGAAAATTGTTTTCTCTATATTTGTGGCATATGTTCAACACCAATCTGCAAAGAATGCATCAAATTGAAGTAGAACAGCAGTATGTTTCGAAAGCTTTATACAAACAAGTGGCTGTGGGGTAAATTGACCCCTTCGGGCTTTGGCGTATAAATGGAAAAAATTGCACAAATTTTTCATCGAATTTTTTTGTTATTTGTTTGGGGTATGTAATAACCAAAATAAAACAAAAAAAAGTAAAAAAATCTCAGCCTGCTATGTCAAGTATCTATTGTTTATTTTAGAAAAAAAAAAAGGATCAATTAACCCCTTTGGGCCTTTTAGAGTTAATCACCGCATTTGGAATCAGAAAAAGACAGATCAATTTTCAACTGCACAGTACATTGCACACTCTACAATATAGCTTACCAATGCAAAGTGACCAAAGACAATTGGTTATCGGTGACATGAAGTTTTAGCAGTAAAATATTAGCTTAGATTTATCAATAGATCAATGATCGAGTGGACAAAGCGTCTGTTACTGAAACAGTAGACTCGAGTTCGATTCCCCGTCAGATCAAATCAAAGACTATAAAAATCAGTATTCACAGATTCCCTGCTCCACTTTTAGCAATTAAAGACAGCGTAAAGCCTCTATGATATGTGATAGACAGGTGGGCAAGTGGTAGCTTGACTCAAGGATCGAAAGTCTTGTCACTATTTCTTGACCAAGGCAACTTGATGAATAAAATGTAGTCGCAAATTACATTTACTTATCAATAGCAGAATAGTGAACTGTAATACAAAAGTGAGGTTTTCAAAAAATAGCTTTTTTAAACACTATTTTTTTTGCTATTGGATTTGACCAGGTTTATTTCTTAATCATTATACACATCAGCAAAAATTTTAAAAGATTCCAAATGAAACGAAAAAGAAACTGGATATTACAAAATTGAAAGCAGTAACAATAGCTCAGAAATGTTTGAACGGACTGTTGCCTAGTTCTCCTAAAGTCTTTGGAAGTCTTCGTCGATGAGTCTTTGGAAAGAATTTTAGTGTTTATTGTTTATTTTCTTCTACAATCACGCATTAAAATCATTTCTGGCCTCCCAAACTAAAAATTAACGGACATGTAAACGAAGCTTAAAAAAGCTTTATTTTCTTTTTTGGCGTTTGAGTAGTTTTTAGTCATCAAATGGGGAAATAAGCGAGTATGAGGCTTAGTAAAACAATGGTGCTGCCATATAAGCTTTAAAATCTTTTAGTTGGAAGTTTGTACGTTGCGCTGTCTGGTTTTCCGTCTTGCCTTCGCGTGTCGCCATTGTCGTACAACTAGAAAGTTGCCACATGTCATTTTACACCTGGGGGTGGGGGACATTTTTGCACCCCCTTTCGATTTTTTGCAAAAAATCTCTTTAGCCAAAAGACTTTTATCTTAAATAAATCTTGAAACTTTTTGCTGAGGTAACAAAAATTTTCCCAATAATGAAGTTTCGCGAAGTCTCTCTGCAAATTTTACGCATTTTGTGGCCAAAATTTAAATAAAATGGCATCATAAGAAAAATGTTTTTGTCACGTATCCAACGTAACTTAAGCATTTTATGATTCAGCATCAAAAGCTAAGCTATACTCAAAATTGGATTTGCCAGTAACGTCAGATCAAAATTTAATTTATTTTTTGACATTACATCTGTGACGTTACAATAATAACGTCATTAACTCAAACTACTTTTTCTAAAAAATTTTGGTGAGCACCAACCTACATCCCAAATTTAGTGTTTCCATGACTTTTGGTTTAAAAGTTAGAAAGAGAGGCATTTCGCTCTTCTTGAGTAAAATCTGTTCGTAAAATAAACCGCGTAAAATTTGGTTAAAAGAAAACCAACCATGACATTTCTCAGTCGACTTAGTCTCACTCATGCTTCACTGAACCACAAACTTCCAAGTGGTATGAAGCCTGCATTGTTTTCTAAATGAGCTAAATGTATTGATGTGGTGTGGCCAGACAGACAGACGACTTTAAGTCCAATGGGCAGTAAGATTTTTTTACTAAAATACCTGGGCAAGAGGCACGTAAAAATAAAAGAATGCATTTGAAAGATCAAAATATTTAGAGTTGGAATAAATCCAGATACTTGTGCACTCTGAAAACACGTTTTGCTATTTTTAATCTGATATGTATATAATACACCATTCTCTACCTGCATTGCGCAGAGCTGGTATAGGGGATATTTTCCAAGAAGATGTTTACACAAAACCAAGCTTTATCCAAACTTTCAGTAAACGAACAATTTGGGAATAATGAAATACCTGTGATGAACATAAAATAAATCATTACGATGCAAACAATTTTTTTACAGGTTTGTAATGACTTGTTTAAGCACTGAATGTAGGTAAATGTTATTATACTGCTGAGGTGCTGATTTAAAATGTCTCTAAACACTACGTAATTTGTAATGCGTTATGCAACACTCCAGTCAATGTAGTAAAGACACGAAACAGATGCACTATTGGGCATCTTTGACAACTTCCATTCAAGTGCTAAACACGTCTGAATCGCAGGTGTCTGAAAAAGCGTTAAAAATTTTATGAATCTCGTAATATCACCGTCCAGTTGATCAAGCGGTAACACGTTCGTCATTGAAGTGGGAGGTCTGAGGTTCATATCTCGGGCCGGTCAGATTGGACACAGTGCTACCAACAATTCGCCTCCGCTTCAATAATTCTTTGAAAGAAGTTGTGTTGTCTGGGTGCAACGACGCGGAGATAGGCCCAGCTAACTTGTTACACGCTTTACCGTATTACAGCGAGTATAATAAAAGATTTGATTTCATTTGATAATTTCTGCGCCATCAACCCTTTTATTACATGACAATGATCTAAAAATCAGTGCAACTGGTAGTGCAGTATCTTATAGAAAGTAAACCAAGTTTCCCTACCTGCTTGGTTTGTACATCCCATGTTCATGGTTTTGCTAGTGGCCATTGCTGCAGTTGGTTTTTCATTTTCAATTAACGCTGCAAATGACAATAATGCGTGAAGAAAGTTATACAAAAATAGTCAAGTAACCACACAAGCTATAAATATTACAAATAAATAACACTTTTTTTCTAAAGCCAATTCCATAAGAACACGAAGCTAAGTTTCGCTCAAAGTTCAAGAACAAATAAAGAACAATGCCAGCCACAACATTAAAAAAAAAGAACACGGATTAGTACAAAATGTTTACAATGCATTATTAATTTAACCAGCACTTTTCTAGACCATTTCCATATCGTCATTGGTAATTTGTCTACCGACTATCAACTTTCAAGAAACTAAACCTTTACCAAAAAACAGTTTCATCCAAACAAAAATGTATTTCTGTCACTTTATTTCCTAATAAAATTTACAAACAAAAAAAGATTAATTGAAGCAAAAAATTTGTGAAAGTTTAGGAACAGCTAGCCTCAACCAAAAATTTACAGGTTCTCAGAAAAAGAAAAGTGCAAATAAACATTTATTAGCATTTTTAGTGAATACGTTGTGTAATTCAAACTGTTTTCGAATCTTTGAATTTCTTTTGAATATACTTTTAAGCATTTTTGTCATGTATTACTTTAACTATATCTAATCTTAAATAGTAAATTAATTTTTTGACGCAATGCCGGAGTATATATATTGCAAACCTAAAAAGTTTTTGGGCTCGCAAACCCTGCTAGCTATGCTTTTTATTTACCTTTCAAGATAACAGATGCTTGTAGCCAAAAGCATTCATTTGTTGCGAATTAGAGCTAAGCTGATATCTCAAGACTTAAGTTTGTTTACATTTAGTTGCTAAAGATCGTAAGAAAATAATCCTCTAACATGGTAAATTATTGAAAAGCATCATTGGCAAGCAGCCTCTGCAAGAAAAAAGCCAATAGAGAGCAGGCAAAAACGCTCCCCATCCCCCCATGTAAAATAGAGTTACTGCTTGCTCAAAACTTACTTAAAATGGCTTATTTTTCCTTGTAACAATTACTCCGGGTTATTTTCTAAAACCGCTACACAACTAAAATGATCTCGGTTGAATTGACAACAGTACGACCATCAGCAATAATTACCAACTAATAACGAATTTTGACCCTACGTTAGTTGGGTTTTTTGACCAACGCATTTTATGCAGATATCCATTTTTTCCTCCTATCTAACGCTTAAAGCAGAAGTCATGAGATCACTAAATTTAGCAAGCGCATTGATGCTCACCAAAATTTTTTTTAAAGGCCGCCTAATTAATGTCCGCAAAGCAACGCCCTTAAAATGAAATAAAAAAATATTAGTAATCAAATGCTGTAAACCCGGTCTAGATACACGTTCTCAGCTTCAAGAAAATTAAGAGCCAATGTTTACTGAGGATTGCCTTTCGCAATTTTAAAAAATGACATGACGTCATCAGACCCAGAAGTTTGGTGCCTTTGACTTGGTCATCATTGCAGAGGATAGGCAATTTTGAAAAGGTATGAGATAGCAGCTTAATTAGTTTAAAAATGTTGCCCAAAAAAGGTGTAATTAGCTCAAAGTAGTTTCATTGCTATATTCAGAAGTGCATTACCCGTAGCAATCAGCTTTTTTTACTAGTATTGAACAGCAGTTTTAAAACCAGTAATAACTCTATCATTCTAAAACTCCAACCGCACAAAAGTTTTCGTATTCTATCAGGCATATCCGTACCCGTACCCAATGCCGATAGGCTACCAAAGGGTAAAAAAAGATTTTAAACTCAACAAGAAACTACTGAAAGCTTATAATTAAGTAATAATGTTTCATTCATCTGATACCAGTAGACTGATGTAGTTCACTGCGTAGGATTAGGAATATATCGGTACGGATATGTACCACGGAAATGGCACCAGTATCAGAACACAACTGGTTTGTTTGTGTTTCAGTAAATACCGTAAAACGACTATACTTCGAACACCAGTTCTAACTTCAGACAGCGCCCCTAGTGGCTGGTTTTAAGTATTTCAATTTTTTTTCTTTTATAAAAGAGTTTAGCTAGTTTACAACAACCCCTTCAAAAAACATAAATACTAAAACTCAAAACCAACCACTAGGGGAGCTGTCCGAATTTAGACAGTGTTGCCCGAAGTTTAGCCGTTTTTCGGTATTTTACTCCTGGCAATATGTTAGGCTGGACTAATCTGTTACGGCACCATAATTTAGCGGTACCGGACTAGGCTGCCGGTATCAGATAAACATACTGGTAGGTTATTTCAGATCTGTACAGCCAGGCAAGTACTAGTGAGAGCAGGTAACTAATTACAAGAACCAGCATTGTAAGTATGAAATTCAGAGGTGGAGTCGAGGACACAAGGCTCGAGGCCAAGGCCAAGGCCAAGGACAGCCTTTCCGAGGACAGACACTCTCGAGGCCAAGGACAGGAATGCTCGAGGCCAAGGCCAAGGACCAAGGACCAAAGCCGCAAGTGTTTTCCACAAAAAAAGGTCTTCAAAATTTTTTTTCAGGCACTCTCCAATTTATAGGCGTAGCCAGAATTTTTGATTGGGAAGGCCTAAACCACAAATCACACGCAATGACGTCATCAAAATTTGCTTGTTGGCACTTAACCAGGTTTTGCAAATGGAGAGAGCCTCAACTAATATAGTCGAAAAGTGCAAATACGTAACTTTGGAGACGTTTTGAGAAAACCAGTGTAACTCAAACGTATCACAGAGGGGGGTCTGGGGGCAAAGCCCACAGCTGTTCGGCGATTTTTTGTAATTTTTTGGAAAAAAAAAGCTATTTTATTGCCATTGAATCACACTTCGCACATGTTTAGAGCCATTTAAAAAGCACTAGATTTTTGACATTTGAAAGCCAATCAAAAAAATCAAATTGTTTAATCCTCCTTCTAGTTGCAATTTAAGTTCAAAACACGTTTAACATCTTGCATTTTGGTGTTAAAGTTTAATTGTGCGTGATTTGCTCCAGGTAGGGGAAGTAAGGTGCATTGTCTCGTGCAACATTTCAACAGTAAATGAAAACCCCCTCGAAGATTTTCCTTAGAGATTTTCGTTTTGTCATGAAAATAACCAGTTATAGAAGTGCATGTTAGGCCAGGGGCCTCAGGCCCCCTCCACTGAAGTTCAACGATTTGTCCAATCAGCATTTTCCATGGCTAATTTTTTTTTTAAATAGTTTGTGCGTAAAAACTGTCGAGGTGGAAGTGAATTTATGAATTGTTATTGAAAAATAGTACAATAAATGGGTAATTTTGCTTACTAACCATGTGTCAGGCGCGTAGCCAGAAATTCGCAATGGGGGGGGGGGGCTGTTTTGGGGCCTGGGGGCAAAGCCTCCAGCCGAAGGAGGCATGGGGGTTTGGGGGCAGAGCCCCCAGCGCTCGCAAATTTTGCATTTTTTTGCAAAATAAAATCTAATTTCAGAGCTATTTTAATAAAAAATAATGCTTTTTAAACGTGGCATAGAACATAGCTGCGCAGCATGATTCTATTGGTTGCATTATCGGGCTACGTGGGAAGTGGCTAATGAAAACTTTGCAGTTCTCTTGTTTACATGCTGGTAAATCATAAAATCCTATTATTCAATAAAACTCTCACTGAGTAATCTATTTCGTCTGTATTTTATAAAGAAAAATAATCAGGGGGGGGGCTAATGGAAAGATATTTGAGAGAAGTGATTGGTAATTAACTAACACTGAATACCCCTACCCCCCTTATTCCTGAGTTTATAATACATTTGCTGATAAAACCTATGTTTGGCGTTTTTACACTAGCGATCAGATTTGATTGCTTATTTTTGGGCATTTTTAAAAGTTTTCATTGATTGGTGACTTTAATTTTTGACGAATTAGCCCCCCCTCTGAATATATGTTTCAAAAAATGGTTTTAATCACTTTTTAGTCAATTCCAGCGCAAAAGACAGTCTCAAAAGAGCTAAAAACGTGGTGTTTTTCTTATTCTGCATTTTGTTTGACAGGCCAATGGGGGGGCTATAGCCCATCCCGCCTCCCCTCCCTGGCCACGCTACTGACCATGTTATTGCCGGGCCGGATTTCAATCGCGCTGTGCCCTTGGCACTTTGGAGATTTTCGCAACATCTTTCTGCCAAATGTAGGTGAAGACCATAAAAAGTCCTTAGATTTGAGCGCAGGGCCCTCAGCTGGTACTGCGCCATATTGTGGTAAATCCGGCCTTTGTTAATGCATTACGTTCATAAAAAGGCTAGATGTGATCCTGAGATAGCAACTTTTAGGACGAAAACTATTCATTTCTTCCAGATTTACGTTTAAAGTGGCTGGCAAAAATTGATTAAAGGGGGTCCCGGGGCCCCTGGTTTTCAATATTGCTGTTTGCTACTGGTGTAAGCGAAAAACGCTAAAAAGAAATTGAAACTGAAGAAACAATAGGCTTTTTTGTCACATTTTTGTCATTGGTAAAATTGCAATTCGCGGGGATGCCCGCTTGGCTAAGCCTATGCTCCAATTGCGGAAAATAAAAAAGGTATTTACAAATTTTCCGCAAGGTTTCTGGCGTTTTCCGACAAAATTTCAACTGTTCAAAAAAAGTGCTGTCCTCGAGCCGAGGACAGGGCAATTTTCGAGGACCTAAGGCTTCGAGGCCAAGGCCAAGGACTTGAGGCTTCGAGGCCAAGGCCAAGGACTTCGAAATGTGTCCTCGAGGACGTCCTCGAGGCCAAGGACGTCCTCGAGGACTCCACCTCTGATGAAATTGTAAGACAACAATGCTGCTTGTAATGATAGCATTGTTACCTATCGTACCAATGTAACATACCGGTACAGGCGGTACTTACTTCTTTGCCATTATTAGCTTATATCGTACCTATACTCTTACTTACTAATCAACAGCCAGTATTTTGCTCCCCAAGCATCCAGCAATCTGACTACAGCAGGTCATTGTTTTTGCTGTTGTTCTACAACATCAATCACTGAAACACCTCCCAAATCAGACTTTTGATCTGATATTAGTACCTGTATCATTTGTATCGTACAGTACCGGTATACTCTTAATCCTACACAGTAAACTACAGTAGCCTACTGGTATCAGAAGGATAAAACTTTTTACATAAATTCAAGCTTTCAATAGTTTCTGGTTGTGTCTAAACCCTTTTTTTTACGCTAAGGTAGCCTACCGGTATTGGGTACGGATATGCCAGATAGAATACGAAAACTTCTTCACAGTTGGAGTTTTTAGAGTGATAGACTAATAGACTTTACTGGTTGTAAAACTGCTGTTCAATACTAGTAAAAAAAGCTGATTGCTACGGGTAATGCACTTCTGAACGTAGCAATGAAACTACTTTGAGCTAATTACACCTTTTTTGGGCAACATTTTTTAACCAATTAAGCTTCTGTCTCATACCTTTTCAAAATTGCCTATCCTCTGCAATGATGACCAAGTCAAAGGCACCAAACTTCTGGGTCTGATGACGTCATGTCATTTTTTAAAAACGAGAAAGGTAATCCTGAGAAAATATCGGCTCTTAATTTTCTTGAAACTGAGAAAGTGTCTAAACCGGGTTTACAGCAGAGGTGGAGTCGAGGACACAAGGCTCAAGGCCAAGGACACAAACAAAATCCGAGGCCAAGGACAGCTCTTCCGAGGACAGACCCTCTCGAGGCCAAGAACCAACAACAGAGGTGCAAGTGTTTTCCAAAAAAAAAGAAAGGTCTTCAAACACTTTTTTCAGGCAATCTCCAAAAGAGGAAAACAGCAAAGGTCTTCGCAAATTTTCCGCGAGGTATCTGGGGTTTTCCTACATAATTTTAAAAACGAACAAATCCCTACTATTGCAGTAACCAATGCAAAAGCACATCACACTATATGGTGATCCTCCGATATAAACCCTCGAGGAGAACATCTACTAGCGTATTGTGTAAGTGCAGACCTGAATTTCTGTAATGTAGGTACTAAACCAGCATTCAGAACTAAAACGCATGAAGAGGTTCAAAACTTAACCTTAATGAAACAGTGTGCTTAGGACCGAGTAGTTGGCTGGCGTCTCAGCAAGATGCGATCATTCTCGAATCACATGTAGCCTACATTATATTATTGTATTAGGATCACATGTATATTAGGTTTCAGGTTAAAAGCAAAATCCAAAATCAGGCTAAAATGCTTCGTATTGTTCGTCGCACGTGTTGGAACAAGTACGTAGACAAGCTCAAACTAAAATTAAATGAACGAATTTTACCAGTGTGTCGAACCGTTTCAAATAACGGTTCGGGTTCAGGTTTAGCCATTGGTGGGCACAAGTCCGTTAATCGTTAATCCGTTAATAACGAAGCTAACTTTTTTATTAACTCGTTAATCCGTTAAAAAGTTTTTTCATGTTAACGGACTAAATTAACTTCCGTTAAGTGCTGTTAACGGACTAAAGTAACTTCCGTTAAGTTCTGTTAACTTCCGTTAAGGTTTTTATCGTTAATATCTTGCAGCTTCGTTGTGCATTTGAACTTGTTTTTATCTTGAAATTAGATTAGACTGTAAAATGTAAGTTTCAAAACACAAAAAGATCACCATAGCAATAAATATTTCCTTACAATCTGCTCAACAGCATCAATACGTGTTCTAGAAGCGAGTGAATAAAACGAAATGTAAATTACAAGCAAAATGTTAACGGATTAACGGACTTTATTAACTTCCGTTAATTAAAGCTGAAAATAACGGATTAATGTTAACGGAGGTGTGAAGTTTGTTAACGGACTAGTGGTTAACGAAGCTAACGTTTTGCATTAACTTGCCCACCTATGGGTTTAGCTCCTGCTCAAAATATTTTAGCGGTTCAGGTTTGGTTCACTTGAGCACCATTTTCGAGGTTCAGGTTTGGTTCACTTGAGCACCATTTTCGAGGTTCAGGTTTGGTTCAGGTTCACTCAAGTAAAATACTATTGGTTCAGGTTCGGTTCGGGTTCATTGACTTAAAATTTAACTGTCGTTACTCGTTTCGTCCAGAAAAAAAAAGGAGAAATTGCTGATCTTGTTGATGATCACCACTGCTCTTATTGTGCGTGTACCAGCGCCAGCGGCATCCGGATATGGAAAAATATATTCTTACTTTTGTTAGGGGTTCAGGTTCGGTTGGATTCACTTGAGCACAATTTTGAGGGTTCAGGTTTGGTTCAGGTTCACTGAAGTAAAATTTTGCTGGTTCAGGTTCGGTTCGGGTTCACCAAATTAAAACGGTTCATTCGGATTTACGGTTCGGGTTCAGGTTCGGTTCGACACCCTGAATTTTACTACCAGTACCAGTGCCTTCCTCAAAAAAGACATTGATGTGCTGGCAAACAAGGTTCACTCCGTTATTACTGAATCATATGAAGCTGCTTGCCCTACGCAAAACTCGCTTCGTAAGAATGATAACATTTGGTGGAATTCTGAGCTAGCAAGCCTTTGGAAAAAGGCTCGCCGTGCTTGGAGAAAAGCCATTAAAACAAAACAAGAAAAAGATTGAAAAGCTCAAAAGCTCGCCCTATCTTACTTCAAAAAAGCTGTCAGAAAAGCAAAGCACGATTCATGGCAAAGCTTTGCAGAGAGCATGATTAGTCAAACACTAACGGCTCGGCTGATTAAGATTATGCGAAGGAATGAAACGGTGCGTGTTAGCAACGTAATTAAACACAACGAAGAATTCACAAAGTCTCCACTAGAAACGTTAAACTGTCGGCTCGATATCTTATCACCGTGTAGCCAGCAGACAGAAAATCATGCAACCACGTACCATTTAGTGGACAATCCATTTATGAAACCTGAAGAAACTAAAATGATTGCAAACATATGTTCATTTGAGCGTATGGAAACAGCTATATTAACGAATTTCAACGATTCAAAGCACTAGGACCAGACGGGCTCTATCCTGTGCTGTTGCAGAAAGGTTGGAATCAACTGAAAGAATATTACCATGTCATTTTTCAAGCATGCTCGAGACACAGCTTTGTGCCATCGACCTGGAAAGAAGGAACAGGTATATTTCTCCCCAGACCTTGAAAAGAAAGCTATTTTGAAGCCAAATCCTTCCGTATGATCACTTTGACTTACTAATTCTGTATCATATTAATGAAGATAGTACCGTGCAGGCAAAGCTTTCAGCATTCCTGTACAGATTTCGCTCAGATATTTCTATGGAAACTGCTTTGCATTAGGGTGGAGTGAAAAATAAAAATTTTTGAATTTAAAAAAGTGGTCTTGATATATGGCCCCAAATACCATATGAAATACTTCTATCACAATTTTGAGTTCTTGCACCCTCTAGTGGTCGTGCAATTTGATCGAGCGGGCTTAAAATAGCCAATTTTGCCATATCTCACTAACCACATATGCTAGAAAGCTAGTTTTTAGCTTAAAAGTTGCAGAAACAGCACATTTATATCTCCATTAACAAGAACTTTGCCATAAAAACGTACAGAAAAAAAGTTACAGCCAAATTATTGATTACAGATTTACTGATTATTGATGAGTTTTCAGTGCTCAACTTCAAGCACATTGCAATTTACATTGTTATTAAAAATAAGCCAAATGAAGTTTAAATTTATGTATATTTGTACCTTTAGTGTGCCATGCTGCCTTTTCAGCTTCAAATAGTTTCTATAATGGCAATTAGCCTTACACAACTGGGCAATGTCCAGCATAGTATAGTAACAAATATTGAAAGTTTCATGTTATAGCATCATCCAGTATTGGTTGGCTCTTGCATCATCATTTTAGTTATGCTAAACTTGAGGAATTATGTTTCAATTTAAAAGCATTAAAAGTTGCAAAAGTACAAAATCAGAAAAATAAGAATCAGAAATAGAATTAGTAATTAGAAAAGTTACAGTTCTAAAGCGAAAAAAATTCGGCAATATATTTAATGAATAATTTGATACCATTGTTTATTGCATTGTAGATACAGTATATACTGTATTTGCTGGCATAAATTTCGCTGTTTTTGAAGCAGCATGCTAACTAAAAAAAGATTCAAGTTTAATGTTACTTGCGAAAAGCTGTATGGTGGAGAAATTTTTCAAAGTTGTGATATTTCTGCCAAACAGGTTGCCTAGGGTTCTGCTTTTTAATCTCCAAAAAAAGCATGATCATTAAATGTTACTCTCAAGCCATATACAATTTCATATGGCTTTCTTTGTTTATTATCTTAGCAAAAAATATCAAAAAGTTTATCAGCATCGTGCAAGAAATTAGTTTTAAGCTTCTTGTATCGATCTGATGTTTTAGATTTTTTTTGTATATCTAGTTAAACTACTGAAGTTTAGCATTAGTTGATGGATTCTTTGTGCAATACTCAGCTCATGAATAGAATAAACTTTACACCAAATCCATCTGTTCTTTTGCAAGAATTCGAGCTGTATCCAACTTTCTGACCTGAAGTGCTTAAAAGTTGAGCAAGCCCTCAAATCACTTGTCTCTTGGTTGGCAGCAACCCTGAAAGAAAAGTATCAAAACTTAGAAAAATTTCTCCATCATACAGCTTTTTACAACATTAGACTTGGATCTTTTTTTAGGTAGCATGCCGCTTCAGAAATAACAAAATTTATGCCAGCAAATACAGTATATACTGTATCTACAATACAATAAACAGTGGTATCAAATTGTTCATTAAATATATTGCCAAATTTTCTTCCTTTTAGAATTGTAGCTTTTTTAATTACTAATTCCATTTCTAATTCTTGTTTTTCTGATTTTGTACTTTTGCATCTTTCAGTGCTTTTGAATTGAACTGTACAATTTAAACTTTTTTGAATTAACTAGATATAATTCCTCAACTTCAGCATAACTAAAATGATGATGCAAGAGCCAACCAATACTGGATGATGCTATAACATGAAACTTTCAATATTTGTTACTATACTATGCTGGACATTGCCCAGTTGTGTAAGGCTAATTGCCATTATAGAAACTATTTGAAGCTGAAAAGGCAGCATGGCACACTAAAAGTACAAATATACATAAATTTAAACTTCATTTGGCTTATTTTTAATAACAATGTAAATTGCAATGTGCTTGAAGTTGAGCACTGAAAACTCATCAATAATCAGTAAATCTGTAATCAATAATTTGGCTGTAACTTTTTTTCTGTACGTTTTTATGGCAAAGTTCTTGTTAATGGAGATATAAATGTGCTGTTTCTGCAACTTTTAAGCTAAAAACTAGCTTTCTAGCATATGTGGTTCGTGAGATATGGCAAAATTGGCTATTTTAAGCCCGCTCGATCAAATTGCACGACCACTAGAGGGTGCAAGAACTCAAAATTGTGATAGAAGTATTTCATATGGTATTTGGGGCCATATATCAAGACCACTTTTTTAAATTCAAAAATTTTTATTTTTCACTCCACCCTACTTTGCATGAATTTGTGCGGCGTGTAAAACAATGATTTGTTAGAAAAAGCCGACTCTGCTGCAAATGCCAGCTGACCAAATAAAAAAAAACAACAAAGGTATTCGAGAAAAATTTCAAATGCCAAATTATGGATAAAAAGAATGCTATCAAATCTGAAAGCGTTCTAAATCAGAGCACTGTCAAGGTTTACGCTGATGGCTCGAAACTAAATGGGAGAGTAGGTGCGGTTTTTATGCCAAATACACAAACAACTTCCCAAAACAAGCATTTTTCCATCTTGGAATTTACAGTACAGTGTTCCAGGCAAAAGTCTTAGTTATTTCAGAAGTGACAAAGAACCTGCTTTTGAAAAAAATGCACAATGAAAGTAGTATGGTATTGTTGTGCTGGTGGATAGTCAGGCAGCTATCAAATCATTCATAAAATGCACTGTAACATCAATTACAGCTATCAACTGCATTAAAAACCTAAATCGGTTAGGTAAACAAAACCACGTCAGTATTGTCTGGATTCCCCGATCATGCAAGGGTACATGGTAACGAAGTGGCAGACTATCTAGCCAAATCAGGATCTAAATCAAAAATACATGGTCCTGAGTCTCTTATTACAGTCCCGCATGCCAGTTGTTTTAACACGGTTAAGGACTGGTCCACAGATAGATGGAAATCTATGTGGAATAGACGAAAAGACTGTTTGAAGATGAAGGAGTCTGTAGATTGGACGACTTCACGACTAGCATTACGTCTCCTTAACTTTAAGAGACCTCAATTAAATAGAGTAGTGCAAGTTTTAACTGGGCACTGCAATCTACAGCGGAACAAGAAAACTACAGTTCGTGCTGAGTCTTCTTTGTGTCAAAAATGTAGCCTAGAGGATGAAACACCACATCACCATGTTGACAATTGCAAACTTTACTAAGATATTTGTGTTAAATATTTTCGAAGCACCAAAAACCACAGTTCACAATGTGGTAACAAAATGTAACATTAACAAGCTGGCCACGTACTTAAAGAAAGCTGGAAGGCTTTCTGAGTTCGACCAGTAACCAAACAAAATTACAGCAACGTAGCAGCTACAGTTGCAATGAGCCCATATAAGGCCTACGCAATGTGTAGGTTAACTTTACCAAACGGTAGCAGGTCCGCTTGCACTGCTGCTCATTAATAATAATAGTAATTCATAATTTTAACGGTTCAAAAACTACTGCTGTCCTCGAGCCGAGGACAGGGCAATTTTCGAGAACTTGAGGCTTCGAGGCCAACGACTTGACCTTCGAGGCTAAAGCCAAGAATTTCAAAATGTGTCCTCAAGGCCAAGGACGTCCTTGAGGTCTCCACGTCTGGTTTACAGCATTTGATTGGTAATATTTTTTTACTTCATTTTATAAGAGCGTTGCTTTGCGGACATTAGGTGGCTTTTAAACGATTAATTGTGAATTGATGACGTCAATATTGTGACACATTTTTGATTAAGTAACTAGTGGTATAAATTTAGCGCATAATTTTTTGAAAAGCCTTTTCAAAAGAAAGCAGTAGGAAAAAAAGAATTCTTGCTCCTGCATTGTAATAATCTACTTAATGGAACTTCGCGCACGCGCGCGTAGTTTCTTTGTTTTTCACTCGGCCATCTTGATAGGTGAGCATCGAAATTTTTTAATTTTGTAATAAGTCAAAAACAGCAAAACGTAGAAATCCGAAATTTGAACACAACATTACAAATTTACAAAGCATCATGCATGCCAATTTTGGGGGTCGAAGATAACGTGATAATGATTTGGAAACCCTAAAACTGAAAAAAAATGACTATTTTTGTGCCGAAAATTTTTTTATTTCGCTTTTAACAAAAAAGCACTAAACGTGGAGAGTTGCAATTTGGACACAACATGAGTGGAGATAAAGGGTACATTCGAACAAGTTTGAGGGCTCCCTGTCAAGTGACCAAAATATCTGAGACGGAAAATGGACAAAAAGTGGTACATTTTGAAGTGATATATCTCGGTAACTAGAAATAATCTTTAAAAAAAAATAGTAGTTTTTGAAAACACTAATCAGAGCCTTTGTATTGGTCATGTTCATTTATTCCGTTTCCAATATAATTCTTCCTTATTTTTTTCTTTTTTTTTTTTTTTTTTTCTTCTGTCACTATCTTCTTTTATATCACAAAACGCAGATAGATGATATCACAAAGTGTTATAGTTTTCGAAACAAACTAGCGCACGCCTGAAAATAGGGGTTTTACGTTTGGGGATTTCCCCTAAAATGGGAGTTGGAAAATTTTGAACTTTTGAATTGTTCAACGTAGGTAAGACCAAATTATCAGATTTGGTGGATATTGGTGGTGACTCAAACATAATAAAAATTGGGGGGCTGCGATGGAGGAAATGGTTGAAATGAGTCATACAAAAGTTGGAAAAGTTTTTTCACTCAACTTAAGTAAACGAAATTTTCAGAATAAATTAATAAAATAAAAAATGAATTGTTGGTAAAAATTTGGGAATCACAATTGGGGAATATTCCCTCAATGGGTTTTCAAATTCCAAACCTTGTAATGATCTACGCATGCCAATATCAGTTTCAGAATACTTAAATATAGAAAAAAACATAAGATTATAATTTTTGTTTCAGAATACTTAAAATATAGATAGAAAAAAGCATAAGATTATTATTTTAGTGGGGGCTGTTTTGCACCAATCTCCCCAAAATTTCCTTTTCCAGTTTGAAACTTTAGTGTTTCTACAACTGAGAAATGGAATTGTGAAATGAAAAAGTTCCTCAATTTTTCCTGCCTACTCCTCTTGATCAGTAGCCCAGTTTGTTTGTTTGTTGTGGTACTTGCAACGTTTCACGTGTGGTGTTCATGAAAAAAATGAACACCAGTTTGTCATAAAAAGATATTATGAAAAGCTTCTGTAATAAAGTTTATGAGGTAGTAATATTCCTGATACAATATTCACTCATACAAAAGTCAATACCTACTTATGACAAAATGGTGCTGAATTTTTTCATTTACACCATTGCAAACTTTGTTTAGGAACGTTGTTTCATAAGTTTATGTACGGTACCCAGCAAACATTGTCATGCCAATGTTGGCTAGATGCAGTTGCTAACATTTGCCAACCTTGGCGCAACGCTGCAGCCAATGTTGGCGCGATGCGAATTAGCACCAAAGTCCAGCGTTCAGCCAACATTAGCATTCTGCAGCGAACCAACATCGGAACCTGCTTTGGTCCAACAATGGCGGAATAATGTTTCCAACGTCGGCCTAGAGTTGGAAAACTGCAGTTAACCAACATCGGAACAGCAGCTAGCCAACATCGGACTGCATACTGCAGCAAACAACGTCGGATCCTACGTCGTTCCAACAAGAGCGGAATAATGTTTCCAACGTTGGAAAAGTCGTCAAACTGCAGCTAGCCTACATTGGAACCTGCGTCGCGCCAACCATGGCGGAATAATGTTTCCAGCGATGGCTCAGAGTCGCAAAACTGCAGCTAGCCAACATCGGAAGCTGCGTGGCCCTATGCTGTGGAACTGCATCTCACTCGCAGCTAATGCCTGCGAAAATCCAGTATTGGCACATAGTGTTACAATAACATTGGTGCAATTGTCTAACTTCATCCATCTTGCGTCTTTCATAATACCAGTAGGTATAAATAGAGCTTTATTGCGAGACAAAAAAACTGAAAATGGTAAATAACCCAAGAAAAAGCTAAAGTCGTAAAATTTTGCAAACTGAAAATAAAAAACACAGCTTTCTTTGAAAATGTTGGTCGTGACTGCTGTTGAAGACCCAGACTGTGGGTTTGTTGAAGTTAAGACGGATTAGGAAGTTATAGAAACTGCAACAACAAAAAATAATTCAATTAAAGCGAATGACATAACTTACGTATTTACGTAACTGTGAATAAATGTTCTCTAGTCTTTCTATAATGAGCATGTATTTCATGAAAATGGTGTATATAAACAATTAAACAGTCTCTGGTGAAACTGGTGAAACGCTTCTGCAAAAGTGTTTTTGGTTCCCGACATCTGGCGCGAAAAATCCAACTCTTTATACATTTGACAGTTCACTTACAAGCTTGTAGTTAACGCCGTATTGATTAAAACGACAAAGCGTTAGTGAATTTGAATAAGAGCAATGAGACTTTATAGCAGGGGTCGGCAACCTTTTCGTCCCGTGGGCCACATTCCAGACCCAGCAAGATTCCAGCGGACCAAAACAAAAGTCTCCGCCTGAACATTAGGCATTTTACAGCCGATTTAATGGCGATGACCGAAGAAAAAAAAATTAAACAATTTGCATCCGATTCAATGGCGGTGACCAAAGGAAACAGCATTTCGGCAGGTTTGTAGGGGAATTTTAATCATAAAAAAAAGATCGCGGGCCGGATAAAATTACTTGGTGGGCCGGATCTGGCCCGCGGGCCGTAGGTTGCCAACCCTTGTTTTACAAGATAACATGAAGCGTTACTCAACCGGTGTTCGATTCCCGCACTGGCAATGCATTGTTGTATCTTTGGGAAAGACACTTCACACTTATTTGCCACTGGAAGCAAGCAATCCACCCGTTAAGGTGGCCCAGTCTGACAAAAGACTAGAAAAAAGAAACCCCAAAAAAAGGCACTGCAATAGTTCAGTTATGGTTAGACAGACGTAGAGTGTCTGGCTAAAATGAAGAAACTCAACCGATAAGATAGCAATGAGCAAGAAAAATAACTTTGCGCATAAGTTTTGTGTTTTTGACGTCAGGAAGTCTCTAGTGTTTGTCTTTTAATAAGCCTATGTAGACTCCACTTAATCAAAGCTAGATATCTAGGGTCAATGCTTACAACTATAGACTAATTTTAAGCGAAATTAAGATCGGGCGACACAGTAACTACTACATTGTGCCGACGCTGGATTATTGAGAAAAGATGAAACTACCTGTAGACTGAGCAGAGGGTTTATTCTATCAGATCACGATCGCTGATTACTGAATTCTTTGCCCTGACAGGTCGTCTTTGCAATGAATTCGAACCTAAATATAATCAAATTCACACTAGGTACGAAAATGTGATTAACTAGTTCAAAAAGCTTCGTTTAACAAATTCTTAACTGATTCCACTAAAAGGTTTTGTCTGAAGAGCGTCAATTTTAAACAAGCTTTAGTCCCGGTTTGCACTGTCCGTAAAATCAGGAGTGTATAAGCGTTTCGTTACTTTATTTTACCAACTGGCACTTTGTACCTTGGTAAGATGATACGACGGACTAATAAGATTTCTGTTTAAAATAAACAATACGCTTGTACGCTCACGATTTTTCGCAAGGTAGACCGTGCTTTAGGCATCTGATTCCGCGTTTTATACACAGAATATACCACATTGTTGAAAAAATTACCACTTCGGAGCACAATTACCTAAAGCTGAGTTTATTACAGAAAACTGACTTAAAATTACCTTTTGGCTTTGGAAATCGACAGCATAAAGGGAACTAGTAGCAGGCATGGCTTTTTTGACAAAGGATTTAATTTTCAAGACGTTGGAAAATAGTTAGTTTAAACTTATTATGAAATGTGGCAGTAGATAGTCCCAGGCCTTAAAAATGCTTGAATTAATAAGTGAATCCAATTAATTTAAAGCTTAAAAAAGATTATGGTTCTTTCAAAAACTGTTTTGCCAAATCGCTTGTAACTGTGCCCATAACCAATATACAATACATGTTAACTTAGCCTGAATTAGTTTAAGTCAAATTAAATAGAGAACAATAAGACTAACTGAAATAAATTTTTTAAATTAGTGTTATTTCATTTAGCGTTGACACCATCTTGTTTGTCCCAGTCTGTTCCAGAAATAATGTACTTCAAGAATTAAGAAAAATTTAGGATCTACAAAAACTTAAGCACTATTACAGGCAGTATTTGCCGTAGTAAATAACAAAGCTACTAAACGCCAGTTTTTATTGTTTACCAAGCTCTAACTTTTTAGGTCTGATTTGTAATAGAAGCCGAAATGCCGAGACAAAGTCAATTGACGTCAGCTGTGTAGCAGCTGAATTATTTCAAACATTTTTTTTTAATTTTTGAACTTTGAAAATATCTAAAAAAAAATAAGATGAGTTAACCCAAATAAAATTTTAAACTAACGATGCCAAAATACTTCGTTTGCTAATTATCCACCTTTATTGAGTTTGCAAAGCCATCCGTTTCATATCAACATGATGCCTACAACCACCACAGCGGTCCTTCCAGTTTCTTTAGCCAATTTCCAATTGCACTTTAACTTGTTGCAAAGTGCTGTGTTTGCAATTTTTTCTCACTCATCTGAAATAAAAGATACCTGGTAATTTTTTCTCATTTGGGTAAACAGAATTATAGCGTAAGACTTTTGTAAAATTAATCAAAATAAGGTGCAGTGTTTAAAAAAAATTTTCTCAGCTGCCGGGGCAAAAATTGATTGATTACTGTTTTACATCTACCACATAACCGCAGTTTCTCCCAACTTGGGGCATCCAAGTCAAGTTTTTCATTGTTGACCAAAATGTTGGGAAAAGCCTAAAATATGCATTCTTAGCAAAATTGAACTTTTAACATCTTGCCATTTTCAACACATTGCAGTTTAAAGTCAACAGTTTTCTACTTCTTTTAGTGCTGCCGTTTTGCCATTATTGTGGCAGAAGATTAACTGTTGAAAAGTTGGCCTACATTTATTTGAAAAACTTCTAAAGGGAAAAAGCCTTTTTAGTGAAAATCTAAATTATCATATCTTGGAATCGGAAGATAGTAGTAACTTAAATTTGGTGAAGTTGGTTTTCATATCTGTCAAAGTTTTTTGAGAGAAAACCAAGCAATTTTTTTTCAAACTGAATGCCCTTTTACTGCATATCAGTTTAATTTCTTAGCATATGCCCAGCATTTCTTGCTGATTTTTACTTTTACGATACGCAAGAAAAACAATGACAAAAGTTTACAACACAATTTTCTGAGTCAGTTCAAAGGCCAGATGCATATTTTTATAATTTGATCACCTGATTTCTGATGTCGGCTTGCCACAAATAAAAAAGTACCCTATTGCTGATACTCTTAAAATCGGTCAACGAATTTCAAGTGCAGGTGTTTAGACGCAGGACGATTATGTGCCTGGACTATTAGGTTCCAGGACTTTGAATCTTTTTTAAAAAGATCAGAAAAAAAAATTAATTTTTTTTTTTTAATTCGAAAAATTGTTTTTGCTCTTGCGCATAAAATTTCTCGGGCCTAAAAGTCCCGGCTACGCATAATCGTCACGATCCGAAATAAAATATGCTTTTTCAAAGATTTTTCTATAGCCATGCATTTCAGCTTGTTAGCTGCTACAGTTTTACTTTCAATCAAATGTTTACATGTGTTTTAAATTAAGCAATTAATTGATCAGATGTAAATAAAAACTTCGTCAAAAATAAACACGTTCAACTATACCTTAGAACTTGAACACAGAACAGAGAGCTTCTTCAAGATTCTTCGTCGACAACAAAATTTATCTTCAAGTTCATTACATTCAGTTTCTTCATTGTTCAGATCAGATGAAGTAGGAGCATATTATCACTAATGATGACCATCAGAGATTGCAACAGCTACTTAAAGACTATATCATTAACGTACATTAAGTTAACGCAGTAACTAAAAAAAAGGCAAATATCTGGAGATTTTTATTCCTTCAGTTAGAGGTCTTCATTTCTAAAGAATGCGTAAGCAAATTAGAGAGTTTCCCACCCTATGTGCTCTAATTTAAAAGAGCAATCAAATCGAAAAATTTTTTGCTCGATTTTCTCCTAACAAATTTTGACAAATCTTTAGACTAACTTTATTCAATTTGAGATTTTTACAACCTTCTATTTCTGAGATATAACAAATTCAATTCCCCCTTAAAAAGGCTTTTTCTATTTGAAATTTTGCCATGGTTGCTGATTAGAAAAAAAATTCTAAAAAATACTGCATATTCTTGATTCTCAATAAATGTTTTGCGACATAGTTAAAAAATGAGCTGCTTTTTAATAACTGTAAGCCAGTTTTCCAAAAGTTAACTTTCTCTCACCATACTGACAAAATGGCAACACTGAACCAAGGGAAAATAGCTAATTTTGAACTGCAGTATTTTGAAAACGAGAAGGCAGAGAAAATTTAAATTTGGTGAGAATGCATTAGACGCTTATCCTAACATTTTGGCCCAAAGTGATTCCCTTTTTATGTTGTAGAGGAGCTTTTGCACTGTGCCGAAGATATTTTTGTATTGTCTATGCCAAATTGGTGAAAAATTTTGTAATTCTATGCGCTAGACTTCTCTAGCGCAACCCACATGGCATATGGCAAACACAGTAAATGTATTTAACAGCAACAACGTAGAAAAAAAACTACAGCCGGGTAGCCGCTTTGCAGACATGCATTTTATTCTCTTGAAGACAAAAATCTAACCTTTACACAATGCCCAACTATTTTTGTTTATAAATTGCCAGTTTTTGCAATGATTAGCTGCCTTTAACCATATCGATTTTTCATCAAAAGATTCTGGGAAATCTCTTCTTTCTTGCAAAGGACTATCTTTTAAGCTTATATATACAGGTAATGTCAATTCTTGAAAATAAAGTGCATTCAGATTTGGTTTCATAAGTCTTTTCCACAGCGCTATGCTCTCAGAACATCGCGTCACCATTGGTTGCATTACTTTTTTATTAGCTTGTTGTAAAAAAGATGGTACAGTTGGGTAGCTACTTTGCAAACATGCCAAAAATTAATCATTTCATGACAGGTTGGAAAGTTTAATTACAATGCGCAAATTTTCAAGCTATCCTTAAATCCATATAATTTTTGCACTGTGCCAAATTAGACAAATACAATTTGCCTGAATAATTGCTGCATTCTCTTTGCTCTGCGACTTGACGCGGAAATGGCCTTACCACTTGTTACATGCTTCAGCGTAACGCACTGAGTATAATGAAAGATTTGATTTTTATTTGTTTCAACATCTATCGTAAAACCCTTTATTGGTAAACTTTGATTTTCGGTTGATTTTTTGGGCTTGACTGAGATTCAATACAGATGGCATAGAGTCCCAGTTCAAAAAACAGTGCCAGGTCATATGGCCTAATTTTTTAAAACACTTTTTCCTGAACCAAAGTTTTTGCGAAACATGCTTTACTTTGGTACACACTAGAATTTCTGCTTAAAAGGTCTATTGCAGGCCACTGGTATGAAGATAAGGTTACTAATACTTAACTTTGGTACTTACAGAAGTGTTTCCAAAAAAAGAAAAAAATTGATAATTAGTAACTGGCAAAATACATTCAAAACATAGGAGCCAGCTATAGTGATTCATTTCTATGCCGTCACTACATACTGTATTATCGGATCATAGTGGCTGTGAACTACATACAAAAACACTGCAGCAAACTCTTAAGATTGCACAGTTTAATAGTGGACACAGTTTTTAAGAAATAAAAAAACTAGGTACTGGAAACAAAACACAATGGCAATTCATGATTATTTCACAGGCTTTAAAGCTTCAAGGCGACTTTAACAAAACAGTAAAAATATCATTCATTTGGTGATGAAAAGTTAGTTGTGCATATAAAAAAAAGCGATACAGTTATTATAATCATTTAGCAATAAAAATGCGTTTTGGCAAATAGTTGCAAAATACAGTAGCTGCATTAAGCGGACTTTCAGAATACGCAACAAAATTTTGAGAAGCTATAAGAAGCATTGGGCCGTATTCTAAAAAAAAGCTTGAGCAGCTGCTTAAGCATCTACTTCAAGCATCTGCTTGGGATTTACTCAAGTCCCCGCTAAAAATGGTATTCTAGGAGGAAGCTTGGCAGGAACTTCAGATCGACCAAATTTTGAGTTCAACTTGAATTACGCAATCATCATGTGATTTATTTCAACCACCTGATTGGCCATTTTTTGAAAAATATTTTGCAGTGAAAGAAAAATGAAAAATGCATTTAGTTTGCAAGGTTGTGTGGCAACGCGCTTTTTAGCGACTGTTAGTGTGAAAATATAATTATATTTACAAATGGGATTAATGCAATATTAGTAGTCTTCTGCATTTTTATAATTTGCTTGGAATAAATAAATGTAGCCTTGTTTCCAAAAAATGATAGCCTACGTATTTTCTTGAATTATTGCGGAACAAAAAACAAGTTATACAGACAAATACAGCCTATAGTAACCACTACAGGCTTGTAGCTACTCTCAGTACTAAAATCGCATTCAGGTCAGAAATTTTTTTCTCGAGTTTTTTTCAATAATTTTTGACAGATCTGAAAACCAACTTTGAGCTTTCTAGAACCTTCCGTTTCTGAGATATAACAGATTAAATTTCTCCGAAGTTACGTTTGCAAAAAACGCAAAAAGTTTTTGCGTTTTTTTTTTTTTTTTTCTGGGACCCTTGTCCAGAGTTGTAAGTCGAGCCAGGCTTTTCGGGTCGGGTTCGGGCTTAAAGTTGACAAAATTTCGGGCTTGAAACGTACTTTTTATTTTAGGTGCACAAAAATATAATCAAAATAACTTGGCAACATTGCTTAATTTTTCAGACCTAATTTAATTTTCTGTTTTGTTCGGACATGATTTGGGCTTATATTTTCAGGCTCGGGCCGGCTCCGGCCTGAACTAGTCGTCCCGTTTGCAAATCTGCGCCCGTCCGGAGTCACAAATTTTGATACCTCACCCATGCCCTCCTTTTTAAAATTTTTCATGAGATGCATTGAACAGTGAACTAAAACCTTTCGCAAGAAAACCGGTCGACCGGCGTAGATTTTGAAATTTACCGGTCAGGTCGGGTTGAGAAAATTCTTACCGATTCCATTTCTGTATTGGATCATAGCCTAGTGGATGTAGCGTATACTACTGAAATACTACGCTCAGAATTCCGATCTTAAATCAGAAATCCAACAGACTATAACAATTGGTATTACAGCGTTTCTAATTATTTAGATAAACTTCTCTCTAAATGAATGCCAAATAATTTCTACTTTGGACTGTTACCGTATACACTATACTGAGCGATGAAAAAGATAGTCGTACTGTTCATGCTTACAGCGATGGTCAATCGTGAAGCCTTCAGCACCGTTTGCAGACATGTCTTCTCCAATCAGTTATAAGGCCTTTTATCTTTCCAATTTGCTCAAACTCGAGGATTTTTTTTTTTCAAATTGTACTTTATTAAATAAAGAAAATCAAGTGCACAACAAGAGAAACCCACAAAAGTTAGGTGAAAAAGATTCAATTCACATATAATCATAAGCTAATGGTAGACATGTGGTGGTTCCTATAATTTTTGGCTTAAAATACAGTTGACAATGGCGTAACCGTAATGGGGAAGAGGGGCTAAAAAAGCAAAGAACTTTAGTAGTAGTTCTATCAGTTGCGGAGCCAGGATTTCGCAAAGGGGGGCTTTTTTTGAAGTTTCATTCAACTGTATACAAACTGGACCCGAATTTTCATTAGTCTTGAATTGGATTGAGGCAATTATTCAGCGAAAACCAGGTGATCTCCAAAAAAAAAAAGAAAAAAAAAGCTCTTCGGTGAAATTCGAAGCGGTTTTCTGTCCGAAATCAAATGATCTCCAAAAAAAAAAAGGTCTTCATGAGTACTGACACCCACTTCTACTCGTCATCATTATCTCACGATCTTCTTCTACTCTCACCCAAACTTCGTTTGGGGGGGGGGGTGGGCTATTTTCGTTTTTAGAGCAAAACTCAGCCTCAGAACTGCTAAAAACATGCTATTTTGCATACTTTTTAGGCCAATGGGGGGGCTATAACACCATTTGCCCCCCCCCCCCTAGCTACGCTACTGAGTTCTATTGCAGCTAGGTAAACACACAAACGTCACATTCGAAAGACAAGGAGCACCAAACAACCCTAAACTTTTTTGGTAGTCGAATGCTTCCTGTTAATGTACACAATAGATTATTACAGCCTTTTTCACTAGCTAAGTCTCGTAAGAAGATTTAGCTTAAATTTATAATGTAAGTTTTAAAACAAACTTGGACTCTATTATAGTAAATAAAGAGAGGATTTGAGCCAAATATTGTTTAGAAAAACTCCAACAGCTTACAAATTTTATGAGTAATTTAGTTCGCTCAAATGGCTCTAATAACGTACAAAATGGCACACAAATGGCGTTAAAATAGCAATACTTTTCGAAAAATCACAAAAATCGTCCAGAAAAACATGACTTTTTTTAGTTCAAGCTCGCATCCCTTCCAAGCAAAATCTGGTTAAGCGCCTGGTCTCGTAGTTGATTGATATAGAAAAGCAACAAAAACGGCATAGCCAAACGGAAAAAAGTCTAATCTTGTTCCATTGTTTACATTCACGTGATACGTCCTGCAGGTATTGAAAATTCAATCAGACCCCCCAAAAAACATTGCATCACTGGCAGTGTTCTGTTATCTCTTTCACAAACCACGCCATACTGTGGAGATTTTGCTTATCATGTCACAATCAAGTAGCCACAAAATTTGCGAAGTAATTCAACCTGTTGCTTTTTTCAGCCAGCTGCTTCTGTCGTCTCGTGATAATTTTACAGCTTTTTCTGCAACAAAATAGGCTTCATCAACTTCAGAAAAATGTTCCTAAAAAATGATTATTTTACCTTTGTTACAGTTTTTCCTATACTTAAGAAAGTGCAGCACATTGGATTAAAACGTTATTTTTTGTTTTTTTAATAACGTCCTGTAAGGAGCTGATTCTCAGATAATATTAGAGCTACCCGGTACCATTGCATTGTTCATTAAGTGGATTGCGTTTATTTATTTTTTAAAGTCGCATTTTGGCCCAAATAAAAAAATAAAAATTAAAAATCTGGAAATATTGCAATGGCATTTCACTTAGTCTCACAACTTCAGAAAAAAAAAGGCGTATTGGGTTTGCAAACTATAACGTAGCTCAACTACTGTGGGATGTAACTGATGTAGTCTAATATACGCTTTGGCACTTAGCGATGGATCAATTCCTAGAATCAGTTAAAAAAAGGACTTAAGTCACCGCACTAAGTTTTAATTATTCACCTGCTTTATTGCTTATTGCTTTCAGTGTGTTTTTAGGCTTGAAATGCATTTTCTTCAGTGCAACTTCCATCGTTCGCTTTTTGTTGACCTTTCGGGTGGTTTATTTATCCGCTGCAAGGCATAAGTTGATTATGCCGGTATGCATCAAGACAGATGTTTCTAAAACAAATGTTTCTGCAATATTGAGTAAAGAATAAATTCACCCTCACCAGATTCACCACGCAGGCGCAGTAGCGTAGCCGGGGGCGGGGAGGGCTAGAGCTCCCCCATTGGCCTGAAAAGTATGCAAAATCGCACGTTTTTAGTGCTTTTGAGGCCGATTTTTGCTCAAAAAATGAAATCAGCCCCCCTCCAAAAAGATTTGGGAGCCGAAGTAGTGAAGTAGTTGCCGCGATTCGGCCGGAAGAACCGTTTGAATTTGTGATTTCGGCCAAAAAATCCGACTCAATTTCGGTGAAGACCTTTTTTTTTGGAGATCATCTGTTTTTGGGCAAAAAACCGCCTCAATCTGATACAAGAGCAATGAAAATTTGGGTCAAGGTCGCTTACAGTTGTCTCAACCTTCCAAAAAAGCCCTCCCTCCTTACGAAATCCTGGCTATGCGCCTGCGCAGGCGATCATGAGCTGATACCACACATACGAGCCGCTTCTTTCTGTACGTTCTGGCAATTGCATCTTTATTCGCCAAGCTGCCTGGGCCAAAGGTACAGCAAAGACACTTCTCGTAGCGTAATTCAGAAAACACCATAAATTACAAACAAGAAATTCTAAAATGCAAATTGCACAATATAAATTTGGGGGAGCGTTGATTAACTCTACCGGTAAACAGTTGTTTCAAATATGCATGTTTCTAAAAAGCATGTGTTTAGCGACGCAAAGCGTAATAGGCTACTACAAAACTACCTACTATTGATGAATGTCGCTACTATTAAACAAAAAAAGCACAAAAACAGCATTTATTAAAAGTCATAATTCGTACGTGATTTATGAGTGCATTTTCATATATTGTGCAGTAAGCAGCTTAAGAAATGAATTAGAACTTGGCCTACCTGTGTTGCACAATCACACGCTACAGCAATATCTTAAGTGGATTTTTTTAAAGTTTGGGCCACATCTATCATTTAATCGTTTGGACCAGCATGCAGAAAATTTCTTCTTCAACTATGCAACAACTACCATACTAAATAACTTTAGTCAAAATCTTTAACTCCTGAAACAGCAAAAAATCTAGTAGTGCTAAATAGCCTACCAAAACGCTTGTACTGGTATTTTCTTTGTTCAGATATTGCATTATACTCTGTCCTTTATTGCTAAAAATCAAATGTGATTTTGATATGGTCAAAAATAGTCGAATTGGATGACTTCACAAAAATCAGGGTATAAGGATCAATTTTCATTTACACTTTTTTATATTTCTTATACTGACGACTCATTTATCATAAAGCTGAATGATTTTTTTGGAATTTGCCTTAAGATCTTATTTAGCTTAGATGTTGCAATAAGTCAGCGTGTTAGACAATATACCAGTAATTTGCTAAATGGTTACTAAATTGTCAAACGATTAATACATTAGCCCATTAACTGAGTAGCATAGGCCTATATATGTCCTCTAAATTTATACTGAATAGGCCTAGTAGGAAACGCTGTTTAGGGAACAACGAAAAAACTAAGCTGAAGATCGTAGGGTTCTTGCTTACAGACCTCTAATTTTACTTTCAGTAAGCCTATTAAAAAAAATCTAAATCATGTTACCAAATAATAAGCCATACCGGTAGGTTAGCTACCGGCACTACAGGTAGAAAAACTACTAGGCTATTTCATACTTAAATCTATCCTTAAACTACCGTAGTTTTCGGGAGATTGGTAAGTGAGCTACAGTAACATGTGTAACGCGTTTCTCGAATTCTGTTCAAATAGGTCTAGGCTACCGGTAGTCAAGATCGAATTGCACTAACGTATCAAATGCAACGGATCACACGCCTGACGTGCAACTCAAGCAAAGCTATTGTTTGCAGCCAAATTGATTTATATTTATAGTTAAACTTAATGCTCTACTAGTTATTTTTCTCTGCTATGAAATGCTAGCTTGAAAAGTTAGACTATCGTACCGATATACTGCAAACTTTTACCGCAACTGATTGAATTAGGTTATCAATAGCCTACATGCCGTTAAGGTGTCGAAACCATCATAGGCTATTTTCGGCCTGGCCAAAACATGACCACTATTCTGAAACCTTCTAGGCCTATATTATAAAAATTTCACCCGAAATCAAAAGGTTTAACACCAATTTTTCAGTGAAGCGTAAGCTCAAGCCTATTCCTGAGGTGGCTCGAGATTTTGGCGATTTCCAAGTCCAGCTTGACAAATTTTCATTGCAAGTTTGCTTTTAGAATACCACAGCGGTTCAAGCTGAACTTCAAAGCTCCCAAGTAGGTCCCAAGCTGAGCTTGAAACTGCTACTTAAAATTTTTCTTAGAATACCAATTTTGAGTCCAAGCAGAGCTTGAGCTGTACCTGCTGCTCAAGTTCTCTCTTAGAATACGGGCCATAATCTCCAACTAACTAACGGTTTCATAGCTAAAATGCTTACTATATAGAAGCTAAATAATTTCCCTTATATCTCTGAAAGGTGACATTATGAGTACCAAAATTTTTTTCTTTTCACTGAACGCTAGACCCCTCAACAAAAATTTACCTTACTTTCCCCCCGAAAAAATTTTTTTCAATTTTGTTTAGATTACAACTTGGTTGATACACATACATGTTGTTTATGAGTTATTTTGGCACTTCTACTGCAGCTCATTTTTGGAACACTAAGGCTTAGCAGGCAAATTCCTTAAATGTGTCTTTTTACCCCCTATAAAAATTGTATATTTACCTACGGTATATAAAAAAATGCCCAAGTCCCTTGAGTACATGAAAAATATTGTACATACCTACCATCGAATAAGCAACTTTAGTTAACATATAGCAGTGAGTGATTTAGTGTCCTACATTCTTTTTACTAAAACGTGTTCCTTTGAAATTCTTTTTACTAAAAAGCATTTTACTGTGTGTTATTGACATGCCAAGTGTTTAACCGTTTGTTGAAAAATTAAATAATGTTCTCACTTTTTTTAACTTTAACAGCTAGGGAAATTTTTGACTTATTCATTTGAGCTTATATTTTGTGCAAACTGTTTTGAGATAAATGGTGGCCTTTTGTTACCTTTATATTGATGGAAGTGGCTAGTGTTACGTAACGTAATGCCCATGAAGAGAATAAAAGAGCAAAAACTGAGCGCTCATTTACCCTTTTTTGTTTTTTAAATTATCGATATGGTTTGGGTTAGATTTTGAGTTTAGATGGAGACTAATGTTAGGGTTAGAGCTTGGGTTAGGTTTAGAGCTAGAATAGCAATTTTCTTATTCTTATTTCTTACATAACGTAAGAGCAGCCTCTACCTATATTTATTAACTGGAAGACCGTAAGGTTACTACGCAGTCTCCTGGCCAATGGCAACTTGGCAAATAAACCTGCATTATAATTGCAATATTACTAAAGTGAAAAAATTACCATTTTCGATCCGGCTTATACTGCTCAACCAATGCGATGCTTTTGGTAGAATGATAAGTTTTGAAATATTATGTGTGATGATTTCCAAAATCAAAGTTTGAACGCATAATAAACAAAGGTAATTATTTCCAGAAAATTACCTACTACAGTTCATTTCTGGGAAATATCTATTTATCATTTACAGTAGGAAGGTCCCTTCTTAATTTTGAGTAGTTTTTTTGGAGTTCAATGAACTAAAAGTATTAACATAACTGGAAAACTTTTCATATGACTGTTCAAAAAAAAAAAAAAAAATACTGAAAATTCAAAAAATATTTTAGAAGTATTCTACACTGTAGAACTGCATGATGCGGCATATAGAAATACAGCATGTTGACAAAATCAAAATAAGCAACCCATTTTTTACCAAGGATACTATTCCGTAGGTCTAGTTACCGTACGTAAGCCTACTCTGAGTTGTTCCTTTATGTCTTTAGGCCTAATCTTTTTGACAATTTTGCACGATGATTGATTGATTGATTGATTGGTGCATCTTTATCCTCCTATCACGAGAAAGCGACGGTGCGCTATGTTTTGGACGAATCCGCACCCGCTTAGGAGTTGACCATTTTCCAAGCCTTCCTGTAGACGTTTTGACTTCTTCCCACGTAAATTTGCTGCTTGTTCGAAGCCACCAAGCAGAGATAATTATCGTAAAGCGTCTTATCCAAGGACGCAACAACGTAACCAGGGTGCGGGTTAAACTCATGATCCTGCGATCAGAGTCGTCGTAAAAACGACTCCTTTACCCATTCGGCCACGCTGATTGAAATTCAGTCATGCCTAAACAATTCGTCACTAATCCAGTTCTTTTGCTCTTGCTTGAGAGAGAAATATTTGTTTTTTCGAACTACCAGTACGCTAAGCAATAATTTTCTTTGACTTGTAACCACGTAACCAGGGTGCGGGTGCGGGTTAAACTCATGATCCTGCGATCAGAGTCGTCGTAAAAACGACTCCTTTACCCATTCGGCCACGCTGATTGAAATTCAGTCATGCCTAAACAATTCGTCACTAATCCAGTTCTTTTGCTCTTGCTTGAGAGAGAAATATTTGTTTTTTCGAACTACCAGTACGCTAAGCAATAATTTTCTTTGACTTGGCCACCTATCATGATATCAAATCAAACATTCATGGCAAAAGACTATGATTAACATTGGCGTTATTTTGACAATTGGAGACAAAATAGTCCTTAATGCTATTTTGCCTCCAGCTCCTAAATAGCCCAGTAGCCCTAACCCTGAATCGTAACCGCAACCCTAACCTCACTGCCTCAGACCTTAACCTAGCCCTAACGCTAACCCCAACTCTAAATCCTAATCCAAAGCAAGGGAAAATAGTACCGGTATTTTGCCTCTTGAAACAAAATAGCTACTTCCACTGAAATTTGTTATTAAGTACAAATTAAGTTAAAAGTTTATATTTTTTCTACTGTAGTGTCTGCTGCACTGGTCTAGTTCCTGATATAAAAACGCTGCTGCTCCAGCAGCCAGTTATATTGCTTTTTTCTCATTAATTCAAGTTAAATACGGCACTTTGACGCATCAACTGCGTAGCCTTAGTAATGTACTAGTAAGCGTGCTCGCTGGTTGAACTCAACGTTCGAGTTCCATTTGTGCTGAACGCGCTTGGCTCGTCTCGCAATTGAGCACAATCGTGCTGCGTTATTTTTTATTTCTTTTTTTTTAGAATCTTTCATTAGACTTAAAGTTACTGGTAGGGTTTAGGCAGCAATGCCAGTTTGAGAGATAGTAACTTGAAGTGTAAAAACAAACGATCGGTGCAGCAGCAATTTTATGTAGGAAACTGGGTCGATGCTCTAAACACTGCATTTTTCTATGGAACGTAACATAGTATGTAGGCCTATTTCATAATACAGCTGCACAAACTTCTGGGGCACAATTTACCCGGGATAGGTCTGGGAAAAAGTTCCTCCTAGTTCAAATACCAAAATAGGGCTAATTACCGAAACTATAATTAACAATTAAATAGGTAGGCTAATATAAAAACATACCGTACTGTAGCCTACCGGTAATAACTGCAATTTTACTTATTTTAATGTCTGCAATTACGTTATCCTTATTGGTTGAAGTTTGGGTTAGGGATCAATTTGGGGATAGTTTTAGATTAAGCATTAATGTTTGGGTTAGATTTGAGTCAGAAATAATGAAAAAGTAGATAAAAATTTCCAGGGAAATAAAACCTTCCAAATATAATAATAAATAACCTAGACTGTAGCTTAGGCAAGTACGTAGTCTAGAAGCCATTTTTACAAAACAATGCTTAATAGCATTCGTAAAACTAACCTCAGAACTGCAACACAAACTGTTAGAACTATTACCTCCAACCCTAAACTTAAACTAACTTTTAACAATTGCTTAGACCTGTAAATTTTTGCCTGAAACCATTCACACAAGCACGAATGCTACTGTAAATGTTACGTCACATACGTCATCGAATCTGCTGGCGTATTAACATTTTCCACTGTATACTTGAAAAACTCTTGTCATGCTGTTCCGCTTCAGCAATTTTGTTTTTTCGTTTTTGAAATTTGTGAAGTTTTTTAGCTCAAAAATCTTTTGCTTTACGAAGAAATTAGACTAAAATATGTAAAAATTACTGATTGGTGTTGCTGATTGCTTTGCTCAAAAGTAAGACATAAGTTTTAAGTAAGGCTTGGCTTCACCATAACAAAGTTTTTTCAACTGCTTGCTTCTACAAAATCACAAAAATGAACATGGATTTTTTACAAAATAACGTGGAGGCCTTGTTTATAATTTAGATCCCTGTTCAGCACTTTTGCGATAAACAACCTAAATTAATAACAAAAAATTGTCGGAAGTTAATAAAACTTTTATCCAGCAATGTTGGCCTGGGGCTGGCATCCAACATTGGCCCTGTATTGGTTGAAAAGCATAATGCCGATGTTGGCAACCGATGTTGATCCAGTATTCCACCAACATTGGCTGAATCGTAATTAAAAAAAGTATTTTTGGCAAATTGGATACCTATAAATAACAGAAAATGGCCCAGAATCATTAAACAATTGTGAAAAAATTTGAGGAAACTTACTACTACAACAATTACTGTTTTTGCAAAGATGTTGGCAAAACATTGGCAACGTTGGCAAAGCGTTGGAAAATTTGCCAACGTTTTGCCAACCCTTCCAACTGATGGCCACCATTGGCCCAATTTTGCATGTTTGCTGGGTAGTTTGTTGAAATTGCAAAAGTTTCTATGCAAGGTCTTAGTTCGATAAATTAGGGCTTTTCATTTTAAGGCTGTTCAAGAAAACCTTTCAAGTTTTTAGATCTTTAATGGACCTATTAGGTAGCTTATTGTTAATGCAATACAGTATTTGCAGTAAAGTTGGTTTTTGTTGTTTGGAATGGGATAACCTATTTGAGTATTTCAGGTTTAAAAAAGTTTGTGGCCTATTGGAGTATCAATAAATGAATTTTTGGGTTGGCTATCTGGCTATAGGCCAAGCATAATATATATAGCTGTATTGTCACATAAGGTCCTAGTACAGTAGACTAGTATACCCTGGGTGTAATGTTATTAATTGTACGACCAAGAATACGATTGCATGATGTTGACTAATATGCCTGATAGAAATACTAATATGTATTTGTAGTGTTTGTGAAATGATTTGAAATTTTGTTCTAAGTGTCCATTTTCCCAATACTGCCAAAATGCTAAGTAGTATTTTGCAACTCCAGATCATGCAAGCAGGATCGTCATGAAAAACACGGCTAGACCTCTAGGCCACGCTGTCGACTCAGGCGCGTAGCCAGAAATTCGCAATGGGGGGGCTGTTTGTGGGGTCTAAGGGCGGAGCCCCCAGCGCTCGAAAATTTTGCATTTTTTGGCAAAAATAACTTCATTTTAAGGCTATTTTGATTAAAAAATAATGCTTTTAAAACGTGGCTTAGAAATTGGCAGTGCAAACGTAATTAAACTGGTGGCATAAATGGTCTATTTGGGAGGTGGCTAATGATAAAATGTTAGTTCTCTTGTTTAGATGCTGGTAAATTATAAAATCGAATAGTTTAATGAAACTCACACGGAGTAATCTATTTCGTATACAGTTTATAGAGAAAAATAATTGGGGGGCTAATGAAAAGAGATTTGAAAGAAATGATTGGTAATTAACTAATACTGAATAGCCTCCCCTATTCCTTAGTTTATAGTATATTTGTAGATGACACCTATGTTTAGTATTTTTACACTTGCGATCAAAATTGATTGCTCATTTTTTACCATTTTTTAAAACTTTCATTTAATTGTTGGTTTTATTTTTGACAAATTAGTTTCACCCCCCTTGAATAAATAAAGGTTTCAAAAGATGTTTTAAATCACTATTTAGTCCACTCCAGTGCATAAAACTTTCTCAAAAGTGCTAAAAACGTAGTGCTTTTCCTATTCTACATTTTGGTCGACTTGCCAATGGGGGGGGCCCCCCCTGGCTATGCTACTGTGTCGACTGGAATGATGGAGAAGGTAGCATAATGTTTTTGATAATAGCATTAGCTGCGTCTTATGTGCAATCAAAAGATTGCATTCAAGTGTTCAAGTACTTACACAATTATTATGATGTTGATTACAATGACCTATTTTATGTGAATGTGCCGATTTTTCACTGCAGTGTACTCGAGGCAATCAATCGAAATATTGTAGTCTAAACTACCTCAGCGTACTCAACTACGGGCCAAGTTTTTTAGACTACGAGTTGTCAATGTTTGGAATGTTCTTCCAGATGAAGTAGTAATGGCTCCTAACATTAATGCATTCAAGAATCTTTTAAACAAAACTTTGAAAAAACCATCCACTTAAGTTTGATCCAGATGCTTAAAAGTAAAAAATAAATAAAATGAAAGATCATAAAAACAGTAGCCAGTGAATTTGTTTCTCTTTTGCACCATACTGTGTATTTTTTTGCTACTGCTGTCTTCTACTGTGTTTACCATCTGGCCATGAATTGATGTAGATGTATTCACTGATATTGCTCAATTGTTAACATTTGGCTGTGTTTGTAGTAACTAGTAGGCTATGCTGACCATTCATCATTTCAATGGAAAGCTATGGATGAAAAGCACTTGTTCTTAACTTCCTCAATATATTATTATTATTAATAGTATGACTCATAGATCTGGCACTGGTAATAATGCCTAATGCTGTTACATGTAGTCTGTACTGGCAACTGCTGTCTACAAAACAAACAAAACGAGAAACTAGTGGGGGTTTTACTAACCAAGTGAGAATTGATAATGATCTATAGTGCAACATATATTGCCAAATTCCTCTAAACAGGTATGCAGTTGGCTCGAAGGCCACAAGTATATAATGGTACTGGTAAAGCAATCCCAACTCAGCAATGCATGTTTAAAACACCCAGTCGAGCTGTCAGAACTGTTGCCCATTACTTGTTTCATTAATTAACTTTTGCATGAAATACTTGTTAGGATTTAGACAAGACAGTTGTTGGAATGACATTGAATTAATAGTTTCTTCCTATGATTGGCCTTTTTCTGCTGATGCTTTTACTAAAACAGTAGTACTGTATGTTGGTAGCTTCCAGATAAAACGTCTTTCTCTAAGCTTTTGCGATATGGCGTTTCTTATGAAATCAATTTGGAGTGTGTGATGAGAATCAATTTTTTTTTGTAAGTTTTCATTGTTTTGTCAGGCTTTTATATTTAGATTTTTTTTTTATTAATTCTGGTTCAATGTAACATTAACCTGTTAACCCAAATTCAATTAGTTAAAAACTTTGGACTTGTTTTCTGTTTTCTCAATTTCCGAAGAGCTTGATAGACATTACACATGGGGTCAAAGGCTGCAGTATTGTTTGGTTTTAAATTGTGGAAGTAAACTTCTTGTAATGTTAAAAAAATTAGATAACATTCCAATCCTAGGTGTGTAGGTGCAGGCATATGCAAAAATAAAAGTGGTTTTATCTCTTAATAATAATTTTGCGGCTTTATCAGTTGCATTGTTGCAAGTGGCTCACCAGGGTTGCAACATTTCTTGGAAAGAAGCAGTGTAGCCCTGTTGCAATGATGTGGGTATGAGTCCCACCAACTTCTTTTGCATTTTTGCACCATACAGTAAGTTTAAAAAAAAATTTGTTTGTAATCGTATTCATTGATGATATTTCTAGACGCTGCAGTTTGAGTACATTTTACCATAATATTGTTGGTGGGTTTACCATTACATTAAATAGTGGCATAGCCTTAATATGTTTTGCATATCAAAATCTAGTTTTTGCGCATTAGGGTTATGAAGTTTGAAGTAAAATTAAATTCCTTGGTCATCAGTGAAGAAGTTAGGCAATTCTACAGTAATATTTCATTGTGATTTGTACAAAGCTGATACGCCCAATGCTTAGAATTGTTTCAGGTTTTTGGCATACTTTAACATGCGTATCACAATTTTTCTAGCGCTTGTATGTTTGATTTTTAAAGAGTTTAATGTGCAATTGCAATTGAGGCAGGCCTAAAACCATGTTAGAATATAGACTGAATGTATAGTTGGGTTGTAAGATTTAAAATTGCAGACAAGATTGGCAACTTTGAATAATTGTTTGTTGTCATCAACATTTTTCTTTTACTGGCTGCAAGTGAAGACTTTATTTGTTTTTTATTTTTGTGTTTGTTTTCCATCAGTACTGGATATAGCACGATCAAACATGGCAGTTTATATTTTTGGGCATGACTGTCCCAGGTTAGTTTATTTAGGTTGAGTGATTTTCACCGTTAAAGTGTAAAAGTTGTTTACTTCTAACATCTGCTATTTGCAGGCTGAAAAATTATAATGCAGCAATCTTTCAGGATTACAGTGCAAAATAATTTGTAAACCATTACTAAATAGGAAGGCTTTATTTCACCGGAAATTTTTATCTAGTTTTTTATAAATTCTGACACTCAAATCTAACCCAAACTCAAATGCTTACTCTAAAACTATTTCCAAATCGAACCTTAACCCAAACCCTAATCTAAACCCTAATTTTAACCCATAAGAAATCAAATGAAAAAAGCGAGGATGAATGTTTCTCATTTTCGTTTCATTCTCTTTAACTAGAATATTTTCGGTGAAATACTCACTATCTGTTAAATAATGTGACAGCAGTACGTATGTTGCTTCAGATACTGAAAATGAGATTGGAATATCAATTTGAAAATGTCGAAGTATCTGAGGTGAAAGTGGAATCATTATTAGAATAAAGTTGAGAGTAAATTTGTTGAGTTAAGTAGGTTAAATATTATATTGCTTTTTCTTTTTTATAATTTAGCAGATATTTTTGTTGTTTGTATGAACTTTCACATGATAATTATTTGTTATGCAATTTTTTGTTGCACTAAATTCCTGAAAAAGTTACATTTATTTTTAAAGAGAGTTTAAGAAAGGCGTTGAACTTAGATCTATGGACAAAGAGTCCAAACAACAGTGTTGGAGTGTTGAAAGTGCTGAAACATGAGTTGGAGCCTTTTCTGCAGTGGCTTCAAAGTCCAGATTCTGGCTTATGGTGTAGTACAGTTCTAGAGTTGTACCTAAACTTTTTTAATTTTAATTAATTATTTCTTCATGGACAACATTAAGATACTGCCAATGTGTCTCAAACTCCGTTGTTGCACAATTAAAAGCAAATGCAGGAATTGAACTGAAATACTGTAGTTGCAAAGCGTATTTTTTAAATCACACTTTTCATTTTGCGCAAAAATTTAGAAAAGTTGAACAAAATATCGGAAAAAGTTTCAAAATAAAGTTTATAAAAACAGCTTAAAACATTGCTCTTCATAAAGTGAACTTATCCTATGTATTGGTAAATTAGCATTTTGATTTGGTGCTTTGTTGTTTTTCTAGACATTCAAATTTGTGTTGTAAATACAACGTTTGCCAATGTAGTATTGGGCATTGTTGGATGCTAAACATTGTTTTTAGCATTTTTGGTTCACCCAAAAATGATCTCTTCAAGAGAAAAAAGACTGCGAATAACTTTGGTTGTTTAAAAGGCATGCATATATTGGATGCAAAGGTAGTTTAATTATTATAGTACATGATGAATTAGTCGATAAAAGGTGCTAGATGGCTTTATTTTAAGTGTAGGAAAGTTTTACAGTTCTGCATGTTTTATTAGTTACTGCAATTTGTTAGAGAGCGTTTTTCGACTGGGCTTTTTGTCTTCTGCTCCCGTTTCATGAAAGAAATGAGGTAGCAACAATGTTAGAATATTTGCCAAAGTGGAATTTGAATAGTTTTGTAAACAATATTTGGTATAAGCACAGCTTCACATTATGGTTTGTGTATCTGTAGTAGGTTATTGTTTTATCGAGTATTTGGTAATGCTTCAGTGGAGAGTTCTTAAAGATGAAGAAGAAAAAGTTTTGATAATTGGGTTGTAGCCTGGTGCAATTGCATGGAGGTATATATTCTCGTCAAGGTGATTTTTTTACTATTGGACATTGTGTGGGTTGTGGCTTTGTAGAATTGGATGGAGATATATGTTCCCATTAAGGCGATTTTGGTCAGTGGATCAGTATTTGTATTGGGCACACACTGGCTATTGGTTGAATTTTTTTCTTTATTGTCAGAAAAACTGTTAGTTTTTTGGATGGATGCAGAATAGGCCATACCAAGTTTTGGTGACTTTCTTCAATTTCTTAGGGGAAGTTTACCACAACTTGTGGTTCAACTACCAATTCAATTCACCACAAAATTTTTTGTTTAAAGTTTTGGTTAACGCCTTTTCAAAACGCATTTCCTTTGTAACGCTACAGAAATCGAAAAGAAAAAGGCTATAACTTTGCAACTGCTCATGCTAGATAGAAAAAATTTTTTCTAAACATGCAGAATACCCAAGTTCCTGTCTGCTATCAATACATTATGTGGGCCTGACTGCTTAATTTTTTAAGTAAAATCGAGAAAACATATTTTTTACTAATTTTATTGAACATTGTATGATATATATGTCATTGCATTAAAGTGTGATGAAATTTTTCTGGTGATATAATTTATAGTAACTTTTCATTGGCTATACTGTTATTAGAGTAATTATTGTATTAGAACAAATGTTAATTGCTTCTTAACGTGTTCACTGATTGGATCGCAAGCATTGTAAGTGTTGAAAAGCAATACAGTCATGACAGAAACGTAATGTTAGACTTATTATTAGTCACTGCTGTATTTTGTTATTTTCACTTCTTATTTCTGTTGTCTTTGAAAAATGCTAAAATGTCAATAAAAATTTGGCTGCACTCTGACCACTAAAAAAAAATTATTTTGACAGAACTGCATTTCTTTGTAAAAACTCGTTTGCAGTCAGAGATGAGCTCAACTGCTCAAATTCTAAAATTTAGCATGCTAAACTTCAATAAGAAATGAAAACACTAATCAAAAGCAACAGTGCTGATGGAAAGACTGCTTTGAAAGCAAAGGAATGGTGTTTAAACTATGATTTTGACTTATACTATATTAGGGTTTAATCAAAAAATTTCGGCATCACCTGGTGGATACCATCTCTGGATTGTTTTTTAGAAATGCAAGTAAATCCAAACTCTAGATTACCGCAGACAAATACAGGGTGGGCCCTAAGTCCTGCACCAAAGCATTTAAAGCAATCCCGAGAAGTTAATTGAACTGATAAATGCAAACAATGTTTCAATACTCATAAAAGAACATGAATTCTATGCCCAAGAAAAGGAAAAGATATCTTACCCCGTTAATTTTGCGTGTTTTACATCACTTGCCGAATATTTATTTCTGCACACTGCACTGCTTACTACCAACCCTGTGCATTGGATTATATCTGAAAATCTTTTAAATAAGCTTGATAAACAGTTTGCAATGAATCTAAAATCATGTAGAGTTTTAGCACTTGCTTTGTGATAAAGACGAAGTCAGCTTATCAAGTACGTGATTGAGGTATTATTGGAGCAAAAGGTAATTGACTCATGTTCATCACTCTTGATGATGTGTTGTATATCTTGAAGCATTTTACCATTCCAATGCAGTAAAACAAAAAAGTCTCAATGCTGTATCCAGAAGCAAGTTTAGCAGCAATCTGTTTCGGACTTTTTATTTGTTACACTATTAGCAAACAATAATTCTGCTGAAGCGCTATGTTTTGCTCTTGGATGCTGGCTGACTTGGACATGTCAATTTAAACTTTTCTTCATCTTGTGAAGTGCTGATAACAATATTAGTTTTATTTCTAGTATTTATACTTTTGGCTTCAGATTTTTTTGCTGTTAAACATTCATTCTTTTTTTTCTACTCTTTACTCTGAACTAATTTTTTCAAAATTTTTTCTAGTTTTTAGGCCCTTTTTCGTGATGATGTTCTTTCAGGCTTTTATTGTAGTAAACGTTAGAAGTCTTGTACTAATGTCAAGTTACTTGATGCACAATGCTTTTAGCTTAAACTTTGCAGATGCAGCACGAAATATTTGTTTACAGCTTTCTAGAAACAGTTGTTTTAACTCTCGAGTTAGCCTGGTTTTCCAAAGATTTTACTTAAGCATGGTTTGTATCAAGTGATGCCAAGTCAAAATCATTTTTTATCCATGAATTTTTCACTTTGAAAGCAGACTTCTCGGCAGCGCATGCTGCATTATTTTGTTTCTTTGTGGGCAGAAAGCAGTCAAATCTTATTAAAATTTTGTGCATTTTTTCAGCAAAGAGAATTAGTTTGTTTTCCTAAATAGTAGCATGATGCCTACCAATAGCATGTTGGCTTGGGAACATACTATGCCTATTTGCAATTGCTAAACCTAGGCATAATAATCTTGGTAGTGTCAAGAGCTAAAATTCTGTCGTAATGATTTTGCGCTTTTCAACACTTACACTTCTAGCTATCCTATCAGTAAACATTGTGAGAATCAATTAACATGTTCTAATACAACAATTACTCTATAATTACAGCATAGCTAATCTAAAGTTACGATACATTACTGCACAAATTGCATAATGCTTCTATGCATTAAGATATGTCATGGAAAATTCAATAAACTTTGTAAAAAAAACTGCGTTCTTGATTTTACTTTAAAAATCAAGCTGTTAGACTCAATAATGTATTAATAGCAGATAAGAAGTTGGGTATTCTGCATCTTAAAAAAAAAATTTGCATCTAGCATGAGCAGTTGCAAAATTATAGCAATTTTTTTCGATTTCTGTCGCATTGAGGTGGAAATGCGTTCTGAGGAGGCGTAAAACAAAAATTTAATCAAAAGAATTTTGGTGGTAAATTGAATTGGTAGTCAAACCACAACTTTTGGGGGAGTTCTTAAGAAATTGAAAAAAGTCACCAAAATTTGGTACAATCTAATGCAGACCCACCAAAATGTAAGAGAGAATTGTGATATAGCTGCTGGGCAGGTGTGCCAAACGCTTGTAATTTAGTTGTTGCGTTTCTTACTTACTTTGCAGGATCTTAAACGTTTGGCTAATGGTAGTAGGCTATTGTTTGAATAAAATTTGGTTTTAGGGGTGTATCTGGAGGGCTGTTAATTGGGGATGCTCGCGTTTGGTGTTAGGCAATTGACAAGGTTTGTTCGGTTTAGGATTGTGCAAGCAAAATTCTTTGTTATTTTCGACATTGCTAATAAGTTGCTCTCTCTGTCTAATGTAGTATATTTCTGGGTTTTTGAAGGGAAGATGTGGTCGTTTGAAACTTCAAAGGTTAACTTTTGGTTAAGTTTTAGGTATGGGTTGAGAATTGTTGAAGTTGAAGTAGAAAAGGTTTAGATAATGTGGGTTATGGTCTTGCACATTTGGATGGAGGTATAAATTGTCATTGAGCTGATTTTCATCAGTGAGCTGGCGTTTTTATTGGGCATGGACAATGTGGACGTATTTGGAGAATATATTGGCAGGCTATGCATATGCAAACAAATAAAGGGAGTTTTTTTGTTTTGCTTGAGCATGATGAAATGAACATGAGGAATGGTGGCATTTTTGTTAAGTTTTTCAGGGTCAATGTTGATTCTGAATTTATGGCTTGCGTTTAATGGAAGGTTAAGTTTAGTCTTAAGAGATAATGTTAGAGATAATAAAAGTTTTAGATGTTTCCCGGTTGCCAAACTGGTGGATTGGCTTTGGCCATACCTCTAACAACATTTTGAATTGTTTCTATTATTTTTAATAATGTTATGAAGTTCTTGCATTGTTGAAAAAGTTAGAGCGAAATTTTGTATTCAAGGTTGCTGGAATGCTGGGTGCAGTCACTGCTAAAAATAAAGTAAGGTTTATTTCCAAAAACTCATTTCAAACTTTAATCATTAACAGTATTGGCAACGGTTTTTCACTGCGGAGGAATTCTTGTAAAGGAAGTTTTTTTGTGGGTGAATGATACAGAGATGAGACTTGACAACTCCTTAAATGCTTCGTTGTCAAGCAGATATCTCAAAGAACGAGCCAAGTCAACTGACCGCGATAAACTGACCGTGAACAAACTGCCCGCAAACAAACTGACCGCGAACTGACGGTCAACAGTGATCTCGTCACGAAATGATTTTGTTTTAAAGTGAGGGTTTGGGTAAGATTGTTCTGGGGATAGTAAAACGTTTCTATGGCCGCCCTTCTCAGCCAATCGGGGCAGTTGGTTTGCGATCAGTTGTCGTTGGCCCTCTAAAGAACGTTTTGATTTTATAACATTCATATTGTTATTTCTGTTTTCATTTGTTGGGGGGGTTGCTGTTGTTTGGTTTCTTGTTGTAATGCATTTTTGTGGAATTGTAAACAGTTACGTTGCTTAGGGAGGGGGGCAAGGGAAGTGCCCACTTTCGGATGTCATTAATTTGGGGTCGCACCATTTTGTGATACCATTCAAACAAAAAAGAAAACAACAATATGATTGGGAATGTTTAACACACTGGAATAAACTAAAAAAACAATTTAAAGCATGTATCAAAGCATTTATTTTGAGGGGTCGCTAATTTGTCAAAAATTTAACTCACAGATTACTGTAGTGCAAACTTTAAAAAATTGCCAAAAGTAAACAATAAAATTTGATCGTTTGTTGATGCATGCTGACAGGTTTCATAAAAGAATCATATACATATTAGGGTGTTTCAAAATTGTACCACTTTTAAATTTCATAACAGCTCAACTACTTTCTGATGGAGTTTTGGGTGCTGATTTCGAATTTGATGTTATTTTTTGATTATGACGTCATAATGAGGGTTCAGGACTCCATTTTTACGTCATTTTTCGACTTCTTTGCGTTTTCTTGAAAACTATACATCATGGAATCTTAATATTTACGTCAAACGACGCAGAATAAATAGTTTGCTATCAGTGTTCAATAGATAAAAATGGTGCATCTTCAACAGAAAATAAGCTATTTAAGAAAAAAGCGATTTTCACAGGTTGCTGAATATGATGTCACAAACATGAAAAAACACTGACGCAATGAAATGTACTTGTTTTCAATCACTATTTCGACTGAAAACCAGCATTTATGCGTTGTAGGTGGCTGTAACTGGGCTTGTGTATTGATTTAGTGTGGATGGGGCAAGGCTGGGATAAATCGGGCCAAAATAATGGGGAATCCCCCAGAATTGACTCGATTAAAGCGCTTTTATGCAGATGGACCTGCGAAGTGATTATTTTATTATTAGGAATTTTTTCTTTGCCATATCGTCAGTTGATTTTTTAAGTCGAAGTCTGCCATATGAGCTGTCCATGTGGTTATCACATAACTGCTTCTCAGTTTTCTTATACTGTAAAGTCTCCAATTTTTTTTTTTGATGTTTGATTTTATCTTTACGGGAAAACTTAGACATTTTTAAATTTATAATTCCCACCCTTCCTTTTGTTCCAAGTTATCTCAACTATTATTGCTATTCTTTGGGGCAATGACTTAAACAAAAAACGAGTTGGTTTCCCTACATCGCTGTTATACGGTATATACTGGATGTTCTTTCGCGCTTAATTTGTGTAAAAATTCCTGGAAAGCTCCCTCAGCAAGACCTGTGCAGCCTTGGTATAACAACGAAGCGAATGCATTTTTATAATTTAAATGAAACATCAGTATCTTAAGAAATAAGTTAAAGGATTTCATTAAAAGTTTAGGACCTACATCATTCATTGACTCTTTTTTCATTCCTTTTTACCAAGATAGATCTGGTGCTGGTACAAAGTAGTTTTTTAAAAAAATTCTCTTCAGTGTTGAATGACTCGTTGCTGGCTGTAGACATGCCATCCTACGGACATCTTAGAAGAGAAGGAATATACAGTGTTTATTGTTTTGTGAACTATCTATTTTTTGCATTTTTAACTGCTTTTTTTTTCGAAAATTATTTTCCAAGACGGTTGCAGTTGCATATTGGATAAACTTGTGGCCCTTTAAAATATGTTGAAAAATGCTACAAGATTAGCACCACAAATCCATGCCGCATACAGTGGACTAACAAAACTTTTACACCATCTAACCATAATCCAACAAACTTGACAAGACATCATTTCTGCGATACATCACTTCTACATTACACCAATTAAACAATACACTGATAATTGAAACTGATCATTTTTGCCATTTCTGAACAACACGACCTTTACCAATCAGTGTTCGAGTGAATAGAGCGTCTGCTATTTAATCGCTTCACCCAGGTTCCATTTCCGGTCGGGTCAAAACCAAGTATTATTTAAATTGATTTTCACAGCTTCCTTGCTTGGTGTTTAGCAATTAAAGGCACGGAGTAAAGCCTCCGCCGTATGTGGTACACAAGTGAGCTGGTGGCAGCTTCATTTCAAGACCGAAAGGTCCTTTCGCTGCCTCCTGGCCGAGACAACTTGATCAATAAAATGTAATTGAAGTTCAATTGCATCGGGATAATAACTTTTTTTAGTTTCAACAAACAGCTAATACCAAAAACACAACATTTTCATGCCCATTTACTCTATAAAAAATTCAACTTCAAATTTCTGCAAAATTTACAAACTTTTAGCTCGAAGCCCCTATATATCGCGCGCGATGTCATCTTCTAGTTAATCTACAAAAAAGAAAAGGGCGAAAAATTCCACTTATTGCTGTGAACTCAAAACAGCTTATACTAACAGCTTAGATGGAGGTCGATGCGATGGAGTAACGGTTAAAATTAGTAGTTAAAACTTACTTGCTTCGCACTCTGAAAGTTGGTAATCACTAAGAAATTGGAAAACTAGATTCATGGCCTCAGAAATTCTTGGCAAATGCAAAAAATTTTGACCAAAGCCAGTAAAAGGAGCGTTCGCATTTTGGGAAAAAGTTTCTTCCAATCTTTCCTCAAAACCCGTTGGTGGATGCGGAGGTGTTCTTAGCGCTCTGCTTATTAAAGCAAACGAAATCGAACATTCATCACAACGAGAAAACCAAGCATTTGTGACATTTTGTGCCAAGCTTCCTGCCAATCTAAAATTTAAATTTTTTCTTTTGTAGAGTTGGTAAGTCAAATTTGCAATTTTAAAAAATTTGTAGAACAAAACTTCGTTTAAGTTTTCACACTAAAAATTATCTGTCATTTTTGTTTAAACTCTGTCATCAGTAGTCTATGCTAAAAATTGTATTGTGCTCTTCAAAGTTTATGTTTTTTCTAAGAAAAAAAAAAATCTGTGAGCAATTGTGAGACTAGTCTAAATGTTGTGGTAAAGAAAAAAGCTTGTACAAAAAACTAACCATAACATGACTGAGAACTTGTTGAAAACTATAGTAAAGCTATCATTATTTGTGGCGCAATAGACTATGTTTTGTCATGGCGTAAAAGGTGAAACTTGTGGGAGCAAACTTTTTTCAACTTTTCATCAATTGAAAAGTACGAATTTTTCCTTACGATTATTCTCCTTGATACTTCGACAGCTAATCAATTGGTTAGCGTCCTCGCTGTTTGAAAGACAGATTTTGTATTTAATTCCTGCTCCGGTTTAACCTATAGGGCAAATTGTGGCTGGTAGTGATGCAACATTTCTTCCTAACCAGCTGTCTTCTCTCAGAGCAAAGAAAATTCCAAACTCTTATCCAAGTTGGCGTAATATAGCGAATACGATAAACATTTGGTTTTTTGCTGTATTCATGCATTGGTTTATATTCACGCTACTAGCACCACACTAGAAATCAAAAATATAGCTTTCTAACCTGCAAAATTCTTGTCTGCTTGATAGTGTATAGTAATTGTTAACTGCTGATCGAAACCATGCAGTCATATCAACCAAAATATTTTGGTCGCAAAACATATTTGCCATTGATAAAGTCGTTGTGTTGCCGAAAAAACTTTGCACTATTTCAGGTACATTTTGATTTTTGTTAGCTTCTGGACATATTGCATCATAAATTTGATTTGTTGTTTCATCATCTATACCCAATTCAACAAGCCAGCCGCCCAACGACACATTGGTCCTTAGTTGTCTTAGGGCATCCTTCAATAAAATAATAATTAAAACGTTACTCTGATTGCATAGGCGTAGCCAGGGGGGCCGGGCCCCCCTCAATTGAAATTATGATAACATAGCCTAGCGATGTTTAATTGCAGTTACGTACAACGAGAGAGCCCAGGCGCCCCTGACTAACATTCCAGGGGGCCCCTAAGTAATAACCAGGGGGCCCTAGGGCCCCTAACTAACAACCAGGGGGCCCCTAACCAACAAACAGGGGGCCCTGGGGCCCCTAAGTGAAAAACGGGGACCCCGGGGCCTCTAACTGACAAACAGGAGGCCCCTAATTGACGACCAGGGGCCCCCTGGGGCCTCTAATTAGCAACCAGGGGACCCCAGGGCCCTTAACTGAAGAACAGGAGGCTTTAACTGACAACCAGGGGGCCTCTAACTAACGAATAGGGGGCCCAGGGCCCATAACTAACAACCAGTGGGCCCCAGGGCCCCCAACCGACAACCAGGGGGCCCCTAACTAACAATCAGGGGGTCCCAGGGCCCCAAACTGAGGACCAGGGGGCCATAACCGACAACCAGGAGGCCCCGGGGCCCCTAACTAACAAACCAGAGAGCCCCGGATCCCTTAACTAACAAACGGGTGCCCCGGGGCTTCTAACTAACAAACAGGAGGCCCTGGGGCTCCTAATTGACAACCAGGGACCCCAGGGGCCCCTAACTAACAACCAGGGGAGCCCCACGGCCCATAACTGACTACGAGAGAGTCTTATGGCCTCCAACTGATGACCAAGAGTCCCTGGCCAAGAGCCCTGCAATTCAAATTTTTAACATGCATACGCAAAACCTGTGAAAAATCGAAAAGTTTTGTGCTAAAAGTTGCAATCCCAGGCCCTCGTTTTACGTTATTATGAACTTAGTGCTATAAAACAGGCGGTAATGCAAAACCCCAACTGAAATACTACCAATGATAAATATAATGAGAGCATATCCAGTATGTTGTCCTTGTATGGAATTGCAGATTCTTTAATTTAGGATATACGCGTGCAAAAGCAACTAATAATAATGGCGACCACCTGTCCACGTCATAATACTGTCATGCAATTCTTGGACGTTTCAAAAAACTGTCAAGTGACTTGACTCGAGTCTTCCACGTTTTGAAAAAAGTTTGTTTAAGTTTGCTTTAAATGTTTTTTTGTTATGAATGAACTTAAGGGCGCGATTTTATCTCAAAATCATAGGCGAAGCCAGGGCAGTGGCCCAGGGGGCCCGGGACCCCTCAATTGCAATGCCACCAATGACAAAAGTTTGACAAAAACCTTGTTTCTTCATTTTTAGTTTCTTTTGGCATCTTTACGTACAACAGTGCACGCGTACAACAGTGATTAACAATAAATAATACTGACGACCAGGGGGCCCGGCGTACCTCCTTAATTCAATTTTCTAAGCAATTTAAATGTATAACCAGGGTGAAATCTAAAATTTTTGTCCAAAAGTTGCTATCTCAGGCCCTCATCTTAACTTCTTATGAACGTAATGCAATAACCAGCGCCGTATTTGCCATACGGCTAAGTGCCTGGGCCCGGCCCTCAGATGGTTGCTTTTTTTGATCTTCACTTATATTTGCCAGGAAGATGTTGCAAAAATTCCCTAAGTGCCAGGGGCCCCGCGCAATGTAAATCCGGCCCGGGAATAACATGTTTAGTAAGCGTAACTATCTATTGTAACAACGATTCACCTCGCCAGTTTTTACGCACAAAATACTTTCAAAAAAATAGCTAGGGAAAATGCCCTTTGAACAAATCGTTGAAATTGAATTGAGGGGTCCTGGGCCCCCTGGCCGTACATGTTTTCCTGTAACTGGTTAACTTCAAGACAAAACAAAAATCTCTAAGGAAAATCTTCAAGTGGATTATATGATTGACTACTAAAATATTGTAGGAGGCAAGGTGCCTTACTTCCCCCCTACATGGACCAAATCACCCAAAATTAAAATTTTACACTATAATGCAAGATTTTAAACGTGTTTTGGAATTTAATTGCAAGTAAGAGGAAGATAGAGCAATCAAATTTTTTCGATTGGTTTTCAAATGTTAAAAATCTAGTTCTTTCAAATGACTGTGAACACGTGCGAAATCTGATCCAATGGGATTAAAATAGCTTTTTTATCCCAAAAACTTACAAAAATTGCCCAGCGGCTGGGGGCTTTGCCCCCAGACCCCACACAGCCACCGGCGGCTGGGGGCTCCGCCCCCAGACTCCCGTCTGTGGTACGCTTGAGTACACTAGCTTGCCCAACGCGTCTCCTAAGTTAGACATTTGCATTTTCTAACGATTAGTTTTCGCCCTCTCCCTTTACCAAAATCCTGGTTAAGTGCCAATAGACTACAGCTTCAGATCTTCCATTCTACGATACCTTTGCCCCAAAAGAACTTCCTTTTTTGAAAATTTTTGATGACGTCATTGCATGTGATTTGTGGTTTGGGCCCCCTCCAATCAAAAATCCTGGCTACGCCAATGTCTGATTGTAAGTTTTGTTTGCCAAGTCGAATTAACCAAAAAACTAAGTTGCGGTCTTCAAGTTAAGCGGCCATTCTCCCTCTTGTTCTTCACACAAGATGTCTATTGAAAACTGCTCTTTTATTGCTAAACCCCAAGCCAGAAAACAGTTAATATCTTTCTAATTTTTTCATTCTTTAAGTCGATCAGGAAGCGAACAAAGTATACCAGTTTGGTAGCAAACGCTGTATCTATGTCCCCTGATTTAGGCTAATCCTACTTTTCCCGGTAGGGGTGAAAGGAAATTTCCCACTCTTGTTTTTTGTGAGAAATCTCTTCTGAAAAATTGTTTAGGCTAAATCAATTCGATTTTGAGTCAAATTTATGCACAAACATAACCCCTGAAAATTGAAGGTTCGTTTAAGTAAGGAAAAGCTTTCCAATTTTGAAGTTTCCGAAGTCACACTCCAAAATCTAGGCATTTTTTGGCTAAGATTTAACCTAAATGACGCCATAGAACTTTTTGTTTTTAAGAAACTACGTTGACTTATGCATTTTATAATTCGTTAAAAAAAACTAGGTTAAACTTAAGCCGCTTATTATCTGATTAAAAATGTGACGCCATTTTTTTCCTACAAAGGCGGTGATGCCACATTAATAACCTTATTAACTCAACAATTAGTTTTTCCAAAATTTTTTGGTTAACACCAATCCGCATACTATAGTTAGTGATCTCATGACTTCTGCTTTACGAGTTAAATAGAGGGAAAATATTTTAACCTTGTGAAATGCATTCGTCAAATAGCCCGAGTAACATAGGGTCAAATTATGTTATTGTTTGCTAATGCTTTTTCTGTTGTTATCAATTCAAACGAGATCATTTTAGCTGTGCAGCGGTACTACAAAATAAATCGCAGTAATTGTTACAAGGAAAAATAAGCCATTTTAAATAAGTTTTGAGCAAGAAGTTAACCCTATTTTACGAGGGAGGAGGGGAAACATTTTGCCCTTTTTTCGATTTTTTCGAGATATCTCTTCAAAAAAAATTCTTATGTCAAATCAACTTGACTTTGAGTCAAATTTCGTCACAAATAACTCCTAAAAATTTAAATGAGCTAAAGTAACGGAAAGTTTCCTAAGTTTGAGGTTTTCCGAAATCACTTTCTAAAATCTGAGCAATTTCGGCCAAAATTTAGCTCAAATGACGTTATGAAGAGTTTTTGTGACGTAACTACTTTGATTAAGGCATTTTATCATTCAGCATTGAAAAGCAAACCTATGTACAAATTTTCAACTGTTGTGACGTAATCAAAAAATATAGTCATTTTTCGAGAATTTAGTCGTGACGTCACTAAGATGACGTCATCAACCTAAAACTTTTTTTTAATTTGATGAACACCACTCGCATTGAAAACTTATTGTTTCCATGACTTGGTGTTTCCATGGTTAGGTGTCAGACAGGAGGCATATTTGCCCCTCTCCCGTGTAAAAAACGTTGGTCAAATACTCGTGTAAAATGTGTTTAATAATAATGCAAAAGCATAAACGTATTTACAGTAACATTATTGAATGCTTTTTTCATTCAATAGCTGTAACTGCCGTGCTATAAACTTGACTACGAGGAGCTGAGGTTTGTTTAAGCTAAGCTGCTTTAAAAATGCTACGTTTTACTGCAAGAATTTGACACAAAAAATGCGTCCTTTTACTCAGAAACTAGAAGTCATTGCTGCAACACAGCATATGAAAAAAACTTAGTAACAGAAACATTGGTTCAATGAAAACTTTTAAGAAATTGAAAATTCTTCTAAATGCGAAGTAGTTCTCGAGAAGAAAAGTGTGCGGATTATTCAATAGTTAGCATCTGACGCTGTCTGGTGACAGGGAGATAAATAAGCGACTCCAACAACTTAGAGTTAATAAGGTTAAAGTCGTCACTTACAGAAATTGCCCTTTCATCTAAAATACTTTTGAGAAGATAAGAACACATTCCAGTCAAGCAACCACGAGCATTTTCATTGAAACATGTGTATGCGTTCTCAATATTTGCTCTAAACAAAACGTTGCATTTAAATATATGTTACTTACTAATACTCGCAGACTATCTGATTCTAATAATAACATTAATAATGATGTTCAAAACGTATTAAAATACGCTAAGCAAAATCCTTATACTAAACTGACAATGCCAGTACAATTAATTGCTAATTTACCTGCAAGTTTCAGCATTAGAATATGGAATTCCATTTAAAAAAATACCAAGACAGGTGAATAATTTGTCAAGGTTTTCTGTAGCCACAGAACATCCAGGTAGTAATGGAACTCCTGTCAAAATATCCGTTAAGTAGTGATTAATGTTCGTGCAATATAGCTAGTGTTTTTTATAGCTTTTACTGCAAACAATCAGTTTGAAGTCTTTCAACCTTTACAAATGTCACAGCCGTTACGCTTCAGATACGAACAAAAGAAAACCTAAAATCACGATATAAGAAAAAAAATTAAAAAGCAAAAACTTTGCGAAAGCTACTGTAGCTTAATTGTGTTAGTGTACATACTATTTTACAAGCTTTTAACTGCGATTGTAGCAAACATGGTCACAATTAACCGTTATGTGAAAACAAAAGCAGATGACAACTAGATTTTAAATTAAAATTATTATTATTATGGCATTTAAAAAAACCCTGTAGTATTTAGCCAGTAATCTCATGTCTCAATTTTTACAGTTTGAGATAAGGACGTTTTTATGCCTTAGTGAATTTTTAAAATTGATCAAAAATTTAATTGTAACCTGTTACACTTATTTCAATGACTGTAGTGTATATTGCAGTTACTTGGCAATATATGTGTAGCATTCCAAAGAACATGCGTTGAGGTTCACGTTTAGGTGGGTTTTCGTCGAGATGCGTAAATATAGCACAAAAAAAAATTCTAAAAAATTAAAGAATTTCTCTGAAACTGAAACACGCGAAAATTGCACAATGGCATTTTTGTTTAATTTCTGCTTATTAGCTCAGACTGACAGCAATTAAGAGATTTTTCAAGTCGGCAACTCAATATTGTCGCAATAAAAAATCATTTAGGTATGTTTTCTGTGCAAGCTGTTGTTTAATTTGACTTTCAATAAAATGTAGAGTCACCTTTTTCATAAAAGCTCGCATCTTGAAAAAAAGTTTGACCTTATTCGAAAAACAGGAAGTGACAGCTCCTGAGCTAGACCGATTCCTCCTGTGCATTTTCAGCCTCCATTGATTAGGTTTTGAATCCTAAACCTCTTTGACCGTCCGACTTTGGTTGGTTAAAATACGTATGTCAAAAATGGTCAAAATGTTTCAGGATTACATGAACATTTTCGATATAACAGCTTATTCGACGTGAAACAACAGAATGACCTCGCTGTTTCAGTGCAGTATAATATTAAACAGATACAGTAAATGGTTGATTTTACACTAAAAAGTAAAAATTTCAAGACTTTTGCATACGATTTATGAAGCATTAAAAGTAACAAAATTTCTTCCGACTGGCGTTGAAAAAGCTGTTTAATTACAACAAAATAAAACTGATAGTATGAAAATAGTTTAGCAGCTTCCTTAATTTAAGTTTTAATGTTTCTCTCCATTCTGTTTGCTAGTGTTACAAAGATTCCTTATTGAGCCTCTCCAATCGCCCCAAATGATTATCATGAGATACTGTGAGTACAATTTGCTGGCGTAGCCCAAATTTCAGTGCACTTCTTAAATCTCCAATGGCTTGGAATAAAGTGCTAACTTAACAATACCTAATTAAATGCCGCACTAAAGAATTTCCCTTTCCTTCTAATGATTACTATTTTGAAAAAGGAGTTTTTTTTTTCTGATGGAACTATGTATATGTACTTATTAACATACAAGTTTTGCTGCCAATAACAATACCATTGCGTAGTTTAAATAATTTTTCCACTGCGTGTCAAAAATTTGAAAGTATCTAAGAACATTAGTTGAGCTTTTGTTTTTAACTCTTAGTTCATGCATTAATTTGCTGCATTGTTTTGTCCTGAAATCAATAGTGTAGCTTTGTTTAGAAACCGTCATAGACAATTTTTTAAACTGCAGTTGCTTGATTCCATTCAAAATCTTGCTACATTTTTATCTCTTTTTTATGTGAAGTTCTGGCTATGCTCAGCAAACGCCACTGATGCACCCCAGTTGGATCTGGATTTGCTGAAACTGCTGGAAGAGGTAACATCTAAAGTTAGAGAGCAGGAACAACTAGGCTCGTGGAAGCTGCCAACGTTAAACTCAACAACCATCTTTGGTTCTTGAGTGAATGTCTGGTGCCACTGGCTTTGCTTAGCGCCAGGATAGCAGATCGTAATAAAAAGAAAATGTTAAATACAATTTTAAAATATCAGAACTAAGCACGTCCTGATTGCCAACAAATGCCTGAAACAGAAGGTTTTGGTACAAAACTTCTCAAACATTTCGTTGGACCGGACTCATGGACCATTTTTGAATTGCTGCATGGAAGGAACCGGCATTCTAAACGAAGAGAGTTCAAAAGTGGTAAACTGAAGAATCATACTTGTCGCTGAAAGAAGCAATTGTGCACATTAGCGTGGTTAATGACTGCTTAGAGAGATCTTTTGAGCTGGTACTAAGTATCCTATTGATAAGATAACCAGATCAGAAGAACAAAAATTCCATTTCTACCAAGCAGTTACCGAGCTGAGATCAAGGATAAAGAAAATAGGTAAGAAGAAGGGACTTTTAAAGAAGTTAATGAAAAAAATCAACTATTCGTTTTAAACCGTGAATTTGACCATTGGTGTTTTATTGTTGGTTGCTAAACGCTTTAGAACAGAGCAGAACACTTTATTTTTGTTCCAATAAAAATACCAAAGAAACGCAGAATTGCACAATGATAAACAGCAACGAGAGGCTGCGAAAGGACCAATGGTCTTCAAGTCAATCAGCAACCCAAGCAAATATCTTAATTAAGTTCAAAATATGCACAGAGCTGGACAGCGCTGTTATGATTTTCCAGGAGTCAACCACGAAGGACGTCAAACTTTTTGGTTAAGTTCAAAATATTACAGTAAAATATTAATTTGTATAGCCAAATATTTGGTAATGAAAAGAAGTGACAGCAGACTGTTTTGATACGCAATAGTAAATTTAGTTCTTGTATTTACTAAGGAGAAACTTTTTATAAGACTCTTTAAACTTTGAGTAAGATGCCTTTTTAGGGTCAGATGAAATGTTATTCCATATCTTAGCTCCAATGTATTATTTATGGAGTGTTGGGTTTTTGAACTCATAAATCGCGGTAAAAAAACTGTCATTGCTAGAGTTGTGGCGGGTAGAATAGGATGAAACATCAGATGAATAGGCAAAATAATGTTTAAAGTTGAGAGGTAATTTGCTATGAGTAAACTGATACATTAATTTTGCAACTTCAAAGTTATACAAGTCTTCAAGTTATAAAATTTCATAGTTATAGTATTGTGGCGTTATTCTACCTCTAGTTTTAGTTTCAGAAATAATTCTTAAGGCTTTGTTTTGTAACCGTTTCAACTTTATTAAATAGCTTTTATATGTTGCACCCCACAATGGCAACGCATAATGCAAATGAGTATGTGCGAGAGAATAGTATAAAATTATTAACGTATTGTATGAAAGATAGAAGCTCAGTTTAGCAAGAACGCCAACAGAAAGTGCAATCTTCTTTTCCAAAAATATAATATGAGGCTTCAACGATAAGTGTTCATCGACAAAAATTTCGAAATACTTTTTCTGATTCTGAAGGTTTTACAATTTGATTATCAAAGTTTAAAGTAAGCGAGGTTGTGGATTTTCTTGTTTGGGGAAAGACAAGTAAAGCAACAGTTTTAGCTTTATTGACCGACCACGAGATTAGTTGCCAACATCCAATTTGATACACTTAACAATTCTGAATTAGTCAAATGTTGTAAATTATCAACATTGTTTTCAGCTGTCAAAAGAGCAGTGTCATCAGCAAAGAATCTAGGTACAGTTTGCATAGCCGAGGGAAGGTCATTTACATAAATAAAAATAAAAAGGAGCCTAATATCGAACCCTGAGGTATTCCATATTCGAGCAATTTCTCAGAGGATCTTTTGTTATAAATTGCTATATACTGTTTGCGATTACGCAAATATGAACAAATTAGTGAGTTGGCAACGCCACGAATGCCATAATATTCTAAGTTTTTAACTAGCTTATGATGTAAAACTGAATCAAATGCTTTTTGGATATCTAAGAATATTAATGCAAAAAAACTTTACAGTTTAAGTTGTCATAACACGTCGTTATAAGATCTAGCATGGCGTAAATCGTAGAGCGATTATGTCTAAACCATACTGGGTCGGTACAATTGCATTCATATAGGTAAAAAAGGAGAGCAGTCTATTGCAAATTATACGTTCAAAAACTTTTCTTAAAGACGGCAATAGCGAAATTGGTCAATAGTTTGTTAATTAATTAGCTGGCCCTTTCTTGAAAACAGGAACGACTTTAGATAATTTTAGTTTACTTGGGAATATGCCTGAAGTAAGACAACAATTTACAGTAACATTAGTGAGAAGAGCAAGGCTATAATATAACCTGAAATTTTCAGAAAATAGGGAAGAATATTGTCATCCCCATCTGCCTTATTTGATTTTAGAGAGTTAATTAAATTTATCACTTCTTGTGGAGATGTAGATTGTAAATATATGGAAGATGAGCATGGATTTTTTAAATAATTAATAATTTATTAGAAAGTCATCATTTTACTGCTAGATATTACTAAATGTTAGTGAAGCAATTTACTTACTTTAGCAGATTGGAGTTTTCACATTGATGTATTTTTATGTTTGATGTATTCAACATGCTAATGTTTTTGACTATTATAAAAAAAATGTAGAAAAAATTTAGTTTTTTTTTGAAAAAGTTGAAAAAAGTAAAGCTTTTAGTTTCTATAAATGTACTACAGACTCATATAAACGAGGCCTTTGCGTAATTTTTGAGCAATAACACAATACTGTATTACCACTAGATAAGGAGATACAAACCTAAATGGAGTAAAACCCCGCGCTTGAGCGAAAACCCCTTAATTGGGGGGTGAACCGCCGTCAAACGACACCTGATGAGTTTCAAACTTCACGTAAGCCTTAGTTGGGTGGTTTGGCAACTCTTTGGAAATATATGAAAATTGGTGACATTCACCCAAAATTGGTATACCCTACTGTCAAAAACATCAAAGTGTTGCAAATCATAATTGCGTCATGATTGAGAATTATTAGTATTGTAACTACGCTTTTAATCAAAAAACTATGACAACAAACAATTACTTGTTACGTCACAGAAGGCTTCGGGTATTTGGACAAAAATAAGTTTTAATTGGGATGTTGATTTTTAGCATTATCACGATACCATCTTGTGCTGTTGAGAATTCTTTGGTAGTATGCTTTAATGCAGAGCTACAAAAACTTCCAGAAACGTGATTTTAGCGCAGTATGATCAATCGAAAGTCTCGAGTTACGCGATTACAGAGCAGAAAAAATTTTGCCAAAATCTATATGCAAATCTGCGTTGATTGCAATAAATTTACTTGTACTTTAAATTTTGATATGTAAACAAGACCAAAATGAAGCTTGTGAAACAGGTTTTCACCGCATAAAAATAAATCAAAATGTGTAAAAATCGAGTTAAGGTGCGTTTATACTGGACGCAAAGCAACGGCTGGCAACCTTCGCGAGTGGTTGCTTACACCGCTGGCTCAAAGCAGGCCAAGCATTCAACAACAATTTTGCCAAAATCAAATTAAGCAAGCGCTTGCGAAGGCTGAGATCGGTTGCTACCATAGGTGGGCAAGTTAATGCAAAACGTTAGCTTCGTAAACCACTAGTCCGTTAACAAACTTCACACCTCCGTTAACGTTAATCCGTTACTTTCAGCTTTAATTAACGGAAGTTTAATAAAGTCCGGTAATTCGTTAACATTTTGCACGTAATTTTACATTTCGTTTCATTCACTCGCTTCTAGAACACGTATTGACGCTGTTGAGCTGATTGTAAGCAAATACTTATTGCTGTGGTAGTCTTTTTGGGTTTTGGAAGTTACAATGTACAGTCTAATCTAATTTCAAGATAAAAATACGTTGAAATGCACTAACGAAACTGCAATTGGAAAATCTTTGGAAATTGTGAACAGCGATAATTATTAGACCTGTGAGACTGCAGCTTACTATTTGCCACAAAAAAGAGCTCCTTTCTTCGCTTTCTTTTATAAAACTCGTGCTACTACACAACAAGTGTTACCAGGTTGTACGGGTTTGCTAAACTGGTTTGTACCGGAACGATAAATGAATGGTGCAAGATATTAACAATAAAAACCTTAACGGAAGTTAATTTAGTCCATTAACAGAACTTAACGGAAAAACTTTTTAACGAATTAGCGAGTTAATGAAAACGTTAGCTTTGTTATTAACGGCTTAACGATTCACGGACTTGTGCCCACCTATGGTTGCTACCTTTCGTAAAATGTCAATGACGTCAAAATTTTGGTTACTTTGCTACGCTTTGCGTTGCTTCGCGTCCAGGCTAAATGTACCTCTACGCGACAAAAGCATATAAAAGCGACTATACGCAATGTACAATTCCTACACCGCAGATAATTTTAAGCAAAAAAAAAAGGCAAAATTCTAATCCAGCTTTCGCTTCTACTGCAATAACATTTATTTTTTTAGTATTTAGCAAAATTGGCTCCAGTACATTACGTAAGTATCTACATTACCGCAAAAAGAAATAAAAGCTATTACAGTACTTTTAAGTTAACAGTATTCTGTCAGAGTACAAAAATCTAATCTTTAAACAGACAAAACATAATGGCAGTAAATATTTTTCATCGCTCAGTATAACGAGAAGTAAAAACTAATTGCTATTATTTTAATATGGAGACAGGAAAGCAACAAAAGGCCTGGCGATCTTTGGGGCAAAAAAACACCCTCTTTGTGAGAAATGTAACTCATTGATGTTTTTAATTGCTTTTTGTAAGTGATTTGCGGTATTTAGAAAATTTCAAATTTTGATAGCATTAGCGGTACAAATATTTATCCTTTAAATTCAATAAATACACAAAGAGGAATGTTTTGCAAAGCCAGTACACTCTATTTAAGAAATTAAGCAAAAAAAGCAAATTTTTTAGCAAACGTCACCTGTTCTTTCAGAGCATTCGGGAGCCTCTTGTGTAGTAACAGCTACAACAAAAAGAAACTTTTAAAAAATGTAATATGACGTTTTTACATGAAAACAAAGTAGTAAAAGAATGAGAATTATTTTAAAGTGGTCCAAAATACTAAAACTTCTTAACCCTATTTAATCCGGGGACATTATTTAACCATTTCACAAAAAAAAAAAAAAAGGGGGGGGGGACAAAAATGCCCTTCAACAAAAGATAAAATCATTTTAACAACAAGATTTTTATTTTAATCAAGTAGAATTTGAGAGAAATTTTACCACAAATAACTCCAGAAAATTTGAAGTTGTTAAAGTTACGAAAAATTTCTCAATTTTGAGATTTTTCAAAGTCACTTTCCCAAACCCGAGCATTTTTGGGCAAAGTTTAACTAAAATTACTTCATAAAACGTTTATTTTTTAATTCAGTTTTCAAAAACAAACTTATGTACAAAATTGGACCTGCCCATTTTTTTCAAAATATGGCGGTGACGTCATCAACTGAAAAATCAATTTTTCTGAAAGGTTTTGGTGAACATCAACCCGCATGCCAAATTCGGTGTTCCCCATAACTTTTAGTGTAGAAGTAGATAGTAAGAAATTTTTGTCCCCCATACCCACCCCCTTTTCTCCCCCCGTGTAATATTTGGTTTAAGGCTAAGCTGTTGCCAAGTGATAAATCTACGTCACAATTCATTTAATTGAACATATTGAACTTCTTAATTAACCTATCGATTTATCACTTTACTTTTTACAAAAAGTAATACTAAATAATTGTAAAAAAAATTCTACAACGTTGGGTCATAGACTTCGCTACTTCTGCACAAAGTTTTTAGCTTGGAATTTAACTTGTCTACTCTATACTCAGTTAACAGTAATGTTAAAGATACTAAAGAAGTATGATTTGCTAGCAGAATAAGCTCTAAAGATGCACAGAAACGCCAAAATTGACGCTAAAATATTATTTCTTCTGAGAAATGCTTTGGGGCTATCAGTTACATGGTTCGGAAATTGGAGCACTAAATTGGAAAAAAAAAGATATCATAGGTATTTTTAAAATAGCCAAATTGTGTGACATCTTTTTAAAGCATAATTTTACCTAAATATTTCAGGTTATTTTTATTTTTTGTTTTTTCTTTTTCTAAAGGAGAGCATCAATCGGTAAATTAACACACATTTTTATACAAATTAAGTCAAATCATTTCTTTTGTCACCTCTTATTCTTGCATAAATAAATCTCTAGCAGTCTAGAAAATTAAATTTGGAAGTAACTATTTTACTGAGAAATTTTTAATTAAAGAAAGTCAAACGAAATATGAATTTCAAAAAATCTCTCGCAGAAGCTTAGTTATGGAAATAACCAGTTGCGTTAGCCTAATTCAGGGATCAAGATTCCTTGAACTGTGTCAACTCCTCTTCACACTGATGATGAAGTCAGTTGACTCTGAAACACGGAAATACTTCTGCGATTGGGGCTCGGCTTCACCTGCGTCATTAGAGGGCTCGAAACGATTACCCATTTAGACTTGGAGACAGCATTAAGTTGCTGTCAAATGAAGTAGGCTTGTAAGACGTGATTTCTCTGCGAACTATTAAATTAGTTCTGCCTATTTCACTTTGAACAGGAGTAATCAAAATGAGTAACATTTGTCTGCCGTTTTTCATTGGCTTTTTTTAAAGACAAAAAATTAGGATTTCAGTTAGGGTTTGACTTGAGTTAGTTTTAGCGAAAGGATTGGAATTTCGGTTAAATTTAAGTCTGAATATAAAAAAGCAAATTGAAATTTTTGGTGAAATAGATTTCTAATAAATTCTACTATTGACTTAATCATTAACTTTTGAAAATAGCATCACCTCTATAAACTGCATTAAATCCTTGATCACTGATACTTCTGTCACTTCTGAATGTCAAAATCACAACATTCGACGAAGAAACAAATGTTCTTGGCATCTCTGATCCTCTGAGTATTACTGCAGGTGAAAGCATAGGAAACCCATTTTCAGGTAGCAAGCTATTAAAAATCTTAAAACAAACAAAAATAGTGCTGCACTGTTGCATTTCACTCAAAAACCAAGAATACCAGTATTCTAAAGCCTAAATACTGCACCCTTTAAGGGTTGAGTTAACTCCAAACAATTCTATTTTAACTACTGTTACATAGCAAAGTGTTCACAATTTGCATAAAAAAATAATAATTTAATTATCCATAGTTTGACGTAAACCGCAAATAAGAGCTCAATCAAAAAACCGGAGAGAATGACTCAAATTGCAAATCATTTATTACCCCTTGAAGATCCCATGAAAGTGAAACAGGCCGTATGTGGGATTTTGTATCTCCAAGTTTGTGCAATTAGCATTCTAAAAAATAGTATGAATTCAAAAATCTATTGGCAGTTTCATTGTTCCTACGATCCTTCAAAGTATCTGCCAAAAGTAAATCAATTGATTTGATTGATCCATAATTCTCCTCCTCTTGCAAAAAAATTGAAGTTGCCCTTTTATTTGTATTTTGGACAAATCCTCACCCACACAACATAATTAAAAATAAAGATATTTTATTTTGGGATATTTTAACTGACAATGACACTCACATTCAAATCATCGCAGCACTCTTCTGTGGAAAAAATTTCAAAATTTATGAAAACAAACTGTCCGGGTGGAGCCGTAATGGTCCACGTACAATTTGTGTTGTTAGGATAGTTCTCTGGAAAATTTGGTGAAGAAAGTGATTGATTCTGGTTGCTAGCATCAAGATCAAAGTGGCATGCTAAAAACATTGCAAAATTATTAAGAGTAAGTTTGATTGATATACACAAATAATACCTCAAAAATCGTGTTTCATTTTGGTAATTTGCTGCCTTTCAGTCCCTTTGCAGCTTCCTAATCCCATTCACGTTCATCAATCTCTACGTCAATAGCCATATACTTTTGATACGTTGGCGGCTTTTTTTTTGACGTAAGTGGAGAGGAATAAACGACTTTTAAATTGATTAAAAATCTTTTTAAAAAGACATTTCTTTTTGTAATTAAAAGATTATCACAATTTTACAGAAATGGTGTACATTCTTATGCTGTTGGATGTGATGAAATAAGAAATAAAGTGATTACGTTTGTCAGTAAACTGATAACGCGCTCCTATAATAGTTAATCGTAGTCCACTACAGGCTGTATAAAGTGCCTTAATAATTTACAAGTTTTGTAATTGACAAATTCGTTTGAATTTATTTACGGTAATTTTCAGTTCCATTTGAAGTAATTTTTGATGAGTTTTAAATGCACAGTAGCAAATTCAGAATAGTCACCCATTTCACAAGTAGACCCAATATATCCATTGGAGCATAAGCATTGGAAAGAATTTGTGCCTTCGTCTCCAACAAAGCACGACCCTCCATTAAGACAAGGTGAAGGTTCGCATGGATTGACTAAAACATAATATAAAAATTTCTTTTTTTTTCATTCACGACTATCAGATTTTATGAAATTAGTTTCTCTTCATTATAGTATCAATTTTGCAATCATTATAAATCATAGAATTACTTTTTTTTTTAATTTAAAATAAAAGCTGCAAGTTTAAAGTAGTCATCCATTTCACAAGTAGATCCAACATATGCATTAAAGGAAACCATTGAAAAGAATGCAGATCTTCATCTGCAGGCAAGCAATACTCTCGAATCAAACAAGGTGAAAGCTTACATGAATTGACTAAAACTAGGAATATAAATCGCATCGATAAATTTATGCGATATTTGTTACGCAAATACAACTCTAATGCAATGCAAAGAAGGAACATGGATACGATTTTTTTTTGGCGATAATTTGATCATCTTTTTTTGGATAAAATTACAGCTGGCTTGCGATTATTTTGCATATTTGAAATTAAAGTTTGCCGCCAAAAATTTAATATTCCATTTCCAAGCTAACAATGCTTATATTTAACCATATATTTGCAAATCATCAAAAAACTTAACACAACGCTAAACAACAATACAATGCAATAATTGTACACTCGTTATAAGAACTATTTCACATAAATAAATTCGGGGCGCAATTTTGCTCAGAAATGCATATTGCAAATTTGAATGTACAGTAATTATTATTGGTTAATCTAGATTTTTATAAGAACAAGTTTATCAGCACGATGGGATCATTTTTGCTTAAAAGTTAAAAACAAATAAAGAACAATGCCATCATTGGCATAAAAAATATTAAGAACACGAATTAGTGAAATGCACTTTTTAAAGTGTTCTTGTCCTTTTCGTAACCAAGTGTTGGTTTGTCTAAATAATGTTTTAAGAAAGACAATCTATACCCAAAATTAAACAACTTTTCTCTGCATATTTATGTTTAATAGATTTTAAACTTTCATCCAAGAATATATCTGTTCACTCTCTTCTTCAATAGACTTTAAAAACAAATGAGGCTGAAAATTGTTGAAAATTTAAGATTAGCCAGCCATGACCAAAATTTACTCGAATAAAAAAGTGTAAAGCACAAATGACAACACATGATCTGATGGCACCTTCAAGTCATAGGTTAAATAAATTTTAAGTGCTGTGCAAACTATTCAAGCTAAGCTAAATAAATTTTAAAGGAGGCCTTCATTTGAAATAGGCTATTTTTAAATAATCCGGAATATTTTTCTGAACACGTTATCGAAAGTTCCGTCCAGAAATTCCTCACCGTTCTTGGGATATCCTCTAAAATCCGCTAATACTCCGCTAATCCGCGACGTCACTTGCCCGAGTTTGGCTGAGTTTGTATGGGCTGTGTAAGGTATAGAGTAGACAGTTTTGAATAAAATAGGGTATAATTCACTTAATTTAGACAAGGATAAACATTCAAAACTGTTGCCTACCTACTCTATACCTTACACAGCCCATACAAACTCAGCCAAACTCGGGCAAGTGACGTCACGGATTAGCGGAGTATTAGCGGATTTTAGAGGATATCTCAAGAACGGTGAGGAATTTCTGGACGGAACTTTCGATAACGTGTTCAGAAAAATATTCCGGATTATTTAAATAATAGCTTATTTCAAATGAAGGCCTCCTTTAAGGACTGGTGTAAACGACTAAACCTAAGTGCAGTTAGGGTACGATACTCGTTGAAATATAGCTTATCTTAGTAAGTAATACAACACTTTTACTGACAGCTTATGGTAAATTTGATTGAAGATCTTAAATGAAGTCAACGGGGTCAACAAATGAGCGCATCCTCAAATCGTTTATTAAGTACTTTAAGCTCAATAACACTCTCTGTGCAGGTATACAAGTTACAGATGACTGAATAGAGCAATTGGTCAGGTATTCATATTCTTAGTAAATTCTCGGTCCTTAGGTTCGAGAAAGACGCGGCTTCCAAAATACTCACAAAAATCATCATACATCTACAGTACGCTTGATAGGTTTCACAAATAAATCAGGAAGACAACAATATCTTGCCCATCACGATATGCAATCCGAAATGGTCAGTACTCGATTTGGAGTGCACCAAGGCAGTAATTTAGGCCCTTTGTTGTTTTTGATCTACAGAAATAACATATCTAATGCCTTAAACACGACCCCAGATTATTTGCTGATAATGCGAGTCTGGTAATCCACGCTGCCAGTCCGTCAATTTTGCGTGGTAATATAAAGGATGAGTTATTGAGTGTACCATAATGGACGAAAGCTAACCAAATAACTGTTAACCCCCAAAAATACTTAGCGTTAATATTGCCTCCAAAAATCACCAAACTCATCCCAACAAGCGAAATACTTTTTAACAATATTAGAGTTTCAGTGAAAAAATCAGTTAAATATTTGGGCAATACAACTAACAAACAATTAAACTTTGCAAAACATATTATCAAGTTAACATGTAAAATAACTAGATTTGTAGATATCTTGTCTACGTAAATTGCAGAACATCTTACTGTTTACAGCTCTACGTAGATTGTATTACAATCAGTGCCATTGCTAAGGGGGGGGGGGTCAGGGAGAGGCTGTGCTCTAGGCTGGCTCATTTTTCTTAAAGTTCTTAAAAATGTTTGTAAGTTTGCAAAATCATTCCATTTCAGTTACTGACAGCTGCAATCCAAAACTTTTTGCCGAGTCTGGACGTTTGAGTTTGGTTCACCCCAGTTGATATTTTGAAGTAATTTGAAAAATTATCAATTTGGCTAAGTGATTTAGCTTCTTGCCAAAGTTTTTTTCGGATGTTTCAAGCAGCGTTTCATCGCTATGGTAAGCAATGTTTGTTTGCTGATGACTAGAAACCAAAATATTTGCTTTGCTTTTGGTGTTTGGTATTGGCTCAGACATGTTAATATTACGAATTTTCTTTAACAAAAGTTGTTTTCGAGTCTTCGCCAAAGCTTGAAAAAAGTTGCCACACTGATGTTAAAATAGGCTACAAATGCGGGAATCATTCATTCATTCATTTTCATTCTCTTTTTATTCTTGACCACCACAACAATAGCAAATGCATGGTAACACAATAATAACACGTAGAGTCAGGAAAAGGAAGTAGCAACATAATGTCAGACTTTAAGACATGCAGAGGATTTTGAAGACAAAAACGCGATTTTTATTTGCATGGCTGCTACACCTGTCACACTTGCTGAGGTACATTGTAGGCCTAATCAATCACAATCATCAACATACACGCAGGCACACAAGATGGAAGTAAAACTAACGGCTGGAGTAGTTGTTCGAATGATTGATAAAGAGAAAAGAGAAGGACAGTGACCAGTGCAAGGCCAGGCACGGTTACGTAGGTGGTCAACGGGTGGCGCAACCGACCCAAAACTATGTTTAGCTCAACGGAGCGTGGTGAGGAAAGAAAAACCACCCTGAAAATGAAACCTCACCGGGTCCGGAAACCCTTTCAAGTAGCAGCTGGTCATAGCATCAAGACAATAACAATTTTGCAATTGATACATATGCATCAAAACAATTATACACAACATATAGCAATATGAGTCACACCATCCACATTGCGTCTAAATAATTAGCTGGTACAAAGTTCCAAACTTGTGATCTCTCCGATATCTTAGTCAGAACGAAGGTATACCCACGAGAGGAACTAAATTTGTGTCTATGCAATGTTGATGATGTGTATCTCACACCAGTTAAGGTAGAGTCCGGTGATACTCAACTTAAACGGCAATGGCTTTAGTCACCTTGCTGTGCGATGTACTGGAATTCACCGGCAAGTTAATTGCCTATTTATCATGAAAGCAGTTTTAAGTTTTAGTAAATCATTACCAAGTCATCAGGTTTTGTACTAAGTTTTAGCACCCCAGGACTCTACCAAGGTGTTCAAGCAGTAGTCAGAAATAGTAACGTAACAAAAAAAAAAAAACATAGCCAAAAAAAAGAGAAAGTAAGCTACAACAAACGACAGATAACGAAAACAAGTAAGGACAATAGCTGCTATTTTTACAAGCTCAAAACAAGTCAGTTACATGTAGATGAAAAGTGTTAACATTTAGGTGCTAGTCTCATGTGTTTCGCTTAAAGGTAGCTTGGTCTTAGTGAAGCAAGCTCAAGTTAATTGTAGGCTAGCTGACATTAGTAAGAATGTGAGTTTAAGAAATTTGCCAGAGCGAGTTTTTGAGCTGTACGACCTATTAGTTTTAGCCAATAGTCTACTACTGATATTTAGAAAGACTGAACTGGCAGCACAGGGCCTTCGAATTAGCTCTAAGCAGTGTGGCCATGCCATAAGCCAGCAACAGTACATACCGGAAATTCCGAATCTTTAGTAAATCAGCTTAATATTTCAAGTTCAGTTTTTTCTTTCAGCCTGATTTTAGCTCATGTTTTGACAGCTGTGTTCACAGTACAGCCTATAGATGGTAACATATGATTAATGTGCAAAGTAACTGCAGTGCTTAATCAGCGTAGTGGCTAGTACTACAGACATAACAACTTTCCAGTGAATATAACCTTGCAAAAAAGTAGTTGTACAATAATTTGTAGAACTTTTGGTAGTAAATTTTTCTAAAATGACAACTAGATCAAAAGGAAAACTAAAAATTTGGCTGTTGGGAGAATGCGTTATGGATGAAATTAGGGGTTCGAAACCTCCAACAAATAAAACGGTATATTTGCACTTTCGATCTTTGCATGGTGAACTGCAGGAAAACGAACCTGGAACAGCTAAAGTCCGCAACTCTGCCAAAACTACAGTTGAACATGTGATAAAATGGTGGTTATGTAGAGCCGGCATACCAACGAAAACCGCAAATCAAATGATTACCATGGTTCTAAAAATGCACAATGATTGGAGAGTTTTATTTAAACAACGGTTAAAAACAACGCAGCTGCAATTGGACAAAAGAAAAGCCTTTTTGGAAGAAATGAAGAGAAGGTTTTGGGCGCCCTAACCAAACTGTAAGGAAAGATTAAACGAAGAAGATAGAAAGTTTTTGGAGATTATGAAAACTAGTAAAGAAAGTGGAGTGTCGTTACTGGATAGAAAAACCCTGGATAAAAACAAGGAAAAACTAAAAAGAAGTTTGCAGGAACAAGAAAGGATTGACAAAGAAGAACAAAGAAAGATAAGTTTGGCCACAAAATCATCGAATTTTGCCACACGATCCGACGAAAGCAGTAAAAACAGCAGTTTAAGTGAATCTGAAGAGGACAATGATATGCATGTGCCGACATCGTCTAAACGACAAAAGCAACAAAATGAAAAACGAGGTACCTTTAGTTTAAAAGTTGATGCCAAGCACTGGAGTGAAACTGTTGGTCTAGAGGCAGACAAACACCATATAAGCCACAGAGAGCTTACTGAATTAATATCTGCTGTTATTAGCACTGAGGTGGCAAGGTTGCTGACATATTATTGACTAAAGATACAACTCGTCAACACCGCAATAAAATACGAGAGCAAAACGCAGCGACCATCATGGAAAAAATCTTGAACCTATCCGTAAGTCAGGGAGCAACAGATACGTGTTGCTCTGGGATGGAAAAATGCTGCAAAATATTGAACATGATGGAACATCTAAAGAAGTCATTGCCATTCTTTTGGCTGCCCCTGACAAGAAATCTGACGTTTTACTCCAAATCAATCCTGTAGATCAAAAACATAGCACAGCTTCTGAACAAACAAAAATCATTTTGGACGCCCTTGATAAATGGAAGATTGAAAGAGATCTAATCACTGGTTTAGTGTTTGACACAACTTCTATCGACACGGGAATTCGCAGTGGTGTTGCTGCATCCTTGGAACAAGCAACTGGCACTTAACTTTTATTATTGGCTTGTCGACACCATGTATTGAAATTTTTGTGTAGCAGCTGCTTCTTGATTTATAGCATAACCATTAACCAAATCTCCCAGTGAAGCAGTGTTCCAAGTACTTGTTAATCGCTGGTCTGTCTTGATAAATTAAACTTTCAAGTGTACAAAGCAAAGTGCAGAAAAGAAAAAATTGAAATTCAAAATATTGTTGAGTTTTGTCAAACTGCACCTCTGGATGATTTCTTCAGAAAGGATTATTATCAAGAAATGTTGCAGTTGACTATTATTTTTCTAGGTGAGTGCAAACGTTTTATAGTTTGTGACACTTTTTGCTGAAATCATACGTAATAGAGCAATCAGATTTTACCAAAACAGTTAGCCTACCGATACTTTACACTAGCATATTGTCTACAATTTTGCATGTCTAACTTTCAATTTCTAATTTTAACTTTTGTAGGAGTGCTATTCAACCTTTAATTAAGTGAATTAACGCCAAAGCGAATAAAATAGTTTATGAGAACATACAATTTGCATACTTATATATGTTATTTCAGATAGAAAATTGTAAGAAAAAAAGGAAAATTCAAAATGAAGGCACCAGGTGCAAGACATCACGCACGCTGGATGTCAAAAGTCATGTACACCATCAAAATAGCGATGTTTCAGAATCAGTTGAAATGTGACATTTCAGAGAGTCTGTTGACGAAAATAGTGGATCTTGCAAGATTTCTGCGCTTGTATTATGTCAAGCCGTGGTGAAGAACATCACTGCCGTTTCAAGCTCTTATTGAAGACTTGATCATGTATAAAACCATGGTTACCAATGCCAAAAAGCACAGTCCGAGAGTCTACGGCAGCTTAGTCAAGCCGTAGCTAGCAAGAACGAAAATCATATTTGGTATGTGACCGAGCAATTGGTGGTTCTTGCACTTTTTAGCACAGCAAGTGTTCATGAAAAACAAGGAATGGCTAAAACCATGAAGAAATATCAAAATGACACTTCGTTCGACCACTCGGTGCATAAGATCCCAATAGTAACTGCTTTTACCCAACTAAAAGATTTAATTGGACCTGAATGGTGGGTGCTTTTCAAGCTTATCAATGAACAGCTACTATTTTTGTCAAAATTGGCTTTGCTGTCGGAGAGGGACGAATGCTACATCAGGATCAAATCTCGACTTCAACATTTGAACGTAGTGAACGATTTTTCAGAAAGAGGTCTTGGACTGTTCACAGATTATCACTCATCTAAAAAGCAGTTTCTGTACCAAGTGGTAAACGACCTTTGAAAAAAGCAAAATGAACTGTTGACAAAACCAAATGCAGAACGTTGTGCGAAAAAAATCATGTCTAAAATATGGTAAACTCACTTGTTGGAGTATTTTTTGTATTGTTGCAAAAGATGTTGCTAAAAAAATCTATTAGTGTACTATTAGTGTGAGATAATGGTTTGAATAACATTGAAATGTATTTTTGCAATGTACGCACAGGCAATGACCAACAACAAATAAATTCGAAAACATTAAAAAAAATTTGCAAATTTTGAAATTTTTGCAGTGGGTGAACCAGGGTCAAACGTCGGTATTTTTCCTTAATTTTTGGTTTTTGGGCTTTGTTTACCAAAAAGAACATTATCGCAAACTTACAAAACAAACAAAAAAAAAAATTTTTTTGCTTGTTTTTGAGCCTACTTACTGTGTCCCCCCTTACAACTGCTTACGCCAACCATTTTGGTTTTCTTAAAATGTTTCTTTGGAACATCACGTAACGGCAAGACAACAAACAATAATGGAGAAAGGAACAATTAGGTTCAAACAAAATTTTCCGTGGACGTTTTTTCTGATTCTTTGCGAAATTGCTGGCAACCACCTGCTGTTCATAAATGTGACGAGAGAATCCGTTTTATTACTACGCCTTTACGTATGCGTTGCGAAAAAGATATGTAAGTCGGTGAAATCGTTACCGGTACTTCGTTGGTGATAATGACATAGAGCAATCCGAAAAAACATTATTTTCAAAGACTAGCTGCTTTGATTTTTATAGCACACACAAGATTTTGAGGTGGCAGTCAGTAGTGCAACGAGATCAAAGGGACTTAATAAACCTCCTGAGCCAAGCCACTTAGAAAATTCAATCTCAAAATACAACCGTTAAAACGTATTTTAGACTTGACCTGAAGTAAGGAGGGCTGAAGAGGCTAAGCAATTTAATTCTTTGAAATGATTTCTAAATTTTAGCAATTTTGTTATTCATTGAGCTTCAAAACCTGTGTTAGTATTGCTATTTTTTGCTGCAAAATCACAAAAATTGCCCAGCGGCTTGGGGCTCTGCCTCAGGCCCCCGTCCACAATCACTACCTATTTAGTGACTACGCCATGTTTGTAAAACGCTTGAGTTGCATCAGTTTGTTTAGCACGGGGCCTATTTCAGACAATTTTTGCCCAAAAAAAAACAAAAACTTTTGGTTCACTCCTTTTAGCAAAATCTTGGTTGCGTGTTTCGTAGCACTTGCTGATGTAGATAGATTTTTCAGGCAATTATGGGCGCTGCAAAAACTAGCTAAGAAACGCTGCCGGCCGTATAGATCTCTTTTTTAAACATGAATGCAAAATTTTTAAATGTGTGCATGTTTGTAGCTATACAAGATCTGAAAATCAGTTTTTATTTACAAGGATGCAGTTTTTTTTGGTTCCCCCACTTTCGGTTAGTGCCCCCTGACTTTGTTCGCTCTGGCAACGGCACTGATTACAATATGGTTCACTCTCATTTATTACTGGCATTGTAATCCGAGATAACATTTATGATAATCATTAGAAAAGATTGATTAATCTTAGTTGTCAAAATAATTGCAGGTGGACTGCGGCAAGACCACGTTACACCATTTTATTAGCGATTACAAATCTTAAAGCTGAAAGATTGTATGTACTATATGAAGTAGGAAAATAAATGCACAAAAATTTACGGAAAAAGCTACTGAATCGCCTAAATTGTCACTTCACTCCTGTTAAAGCGATACACTTACGAACAACGCGCCTCGCTTCATTTGAACTTAATTTGTATTTTTCTGCAGATACTGAAGTCAAAAATTACAAAAAAAGTTTTAAGTATCAAAGAGACAAAATTTGGAACTCGGTATCATAGGAATTAAAAAAAAACTACCATTTGATTAATTTTAAAAATATACAAAAAATCTTTTCTGTTAAATTACAAATGATTCACAATTCTCTATATCAATCAAAATTGACCATACCTCAACTTTAACTTATTCGCAACATATTCAAATCAACATGAAAAACTGAAACGCCCAGCAGCTTGACATGACTAATTTTTGGGTGACTGGTTGACAAGATGACCGAGAGGTCCTTAGCAGCTTTTTGTTCTATTTGTTATATTTGTGTGTGTCCATGCGAGATTTTTTTTTATTGTTTATTTTTCGATTTTAAATGGAACAAAATAAAATAACTATGACTATGAAATATAAAACGACTACTTTGTATGACCAATGATATAAAACTAGATGATCCGAAACTGCGCAAATGCGCTCATTTTATTTTCTGCTTGGTCACGCTTGGCTGCAGCCCTCACTCTTCTGCTTTTCTCTGACTCTGGCGATTGGTGCACAGTTTGAAAAAGGTCGGTTGAAGCTCTGATAATGTGCTTGCAAAGTAATTAACGATGGTTTTAAGTGAACTAATTTGCGTTCATGTTTATGCCATTCGAGTGAAAGCGATATCTTGAAAATTGGAGCCGATTCTACTGGTCTTTGGTAGCCTATTCAGAGTAGGATCGTGTTCGTTCTTAGTTGTTTAAAGAGTGAGAATGAAATATTCGAAGTCATACTCATCCGCACCAACATTTTTCATAGGTCATGAACTTTTGCTGTGGTAACTCGATCGATCATTCGTATAAACCAGGCAATTTGCGTTAGTCTTACCACTTCAACGCCTAGCACAAACGTAGCCAAGGAGGGTGGGGAAGCAAATTGAATTGCTTCCAATAATAAAAATGATGACAGCAAAGCCTTTTTTCTGCTTAAGTTTATTTTAGCACTTTTGCGTTCAACAGTACAATATTAATATCCATCCAATGTAAATGTATTATCCGGAAGAAACTCAGGCTTTTTGTCCTAAGCGTTGCAACCTCAGTCCCTCATTTAACCTTTTTGTGAACATAATGCCATAACATGACTCGTAACCATCTATTGCACCAACTTTGAATAACAATCCACTTCCATCTCAGCAGTTTTAACACGACAAAATACTTTTCCGAAAAAATTAGCTTGGGAAATTTCTATTTGAATAAGATAGTAGATAGAGGAGACAGTAGATAGAATAGCTAGGTTAGGCTGGTTTTAAGGGGGTAGCGCTTTGCAGCTGCATGTTTCCTAATTGCCATCTATTCAAATGATTTCAAATTGTTTTATATTGCTCATGGTGTTTGCATATACCTCCTTGGATTTACTTCAAATTAAAGGCAATACACCCTCATCTTTGATTGATTGTTTGCCTGGACCTACGTCAGATCTACTGAAGGAACTGGAAATAAACAGCATCAAATCAACAAGAAGAGGTTGTAGGTCTGGTACCCATGCAAAACTATATTCTACTCTAGTATCAAAACTTATTGGGTTTACATACACTGCCAGTACCGTTTTTAAGCATGTTACCCCACCAATTTCAACAGATCAAATACCAAAACCAGATTCCGATACTGGTGTCAAGCACGTTAACTTACCAAATTTAGTACATTCCGGTGTCACGCATGTTAGCCCACCAAATTCAGCGGGTCAAATACCGGTACCAGTAAACACCCCTTCTAAATGCGTTAAATCTGAAACCAGCAGTAGGCCTACATCAGGCTTAGCTACACTGACATCTTCTGAAAAGCCATTTCCAGAATTACCGATTTTGGAATGTCTACTCTTCAATGCAAGGTCTGTTAAACATAAATTGGATCAATTAAAATTTGTTCAGTCCCAAGGCTGCTATGATATTATTGCAATAACTGAGACTTGGTGTAATGATTCTATGTCTGATTCTATGATATGTGACTCAAAAAATTATAACCTTTTTCGTACAGACAGGCAAAATGTCCAAAAATCGACTGGTGGTGGTCTTTGCATCTTAACCAAGAAATCAATTTTCATTACTTTCTCCATGATTTTGTTTGCATTCATGAAACTTGCGAAATTTTATGCTTACGATGCAATGCTAATGTTTTGACCTTTCAGCTGGTCCTAGCCTATAGACTAGATTATTTGTCAGCTAGTCAAAATGATCAGTTTCTGGACTGCATTGAAAATTTTTGTTCAAGTAGCTTGCATACAATAATTGTTGGAGATTTCTATCTCCCACAAATTGACTGGTACAATTCTAAAATCTCAAGTGCTAGCAAGAAGTCTGTAGTATCTAATTTCTTGGTATTTTGTGAAGAAAATAATTTGCATCAATTCGTTCTTAAACCTACGACAGGTAACAACATCCTTGACCTGGTTCTTTGTAATAATAAAAATTTGATCAAAAACTGTGATGTTTCTGAACCATTTTTTCAATCTGATCATTCAAGCGTTTATTTTGAAATCTTTGGTTTCATTCCCAAGCAGGTAGATAAATCTTATCTCTATAACTTTCGAAAGGGTGATTATGAAAATTTGAACATTTACTTAACTTATATTAATTGGGAACTAGAATTTTATGGCCTAAATTCAATTAATGATAAGTACAACAGATTTTGTGCCATTGTGCAAACAGCTAACACATATTTTGTCCATAAAACCAGCAATTCAATGGTCAAAAAGTCAAGCTATCTTTCCTTCTTGAATAGACAAAAACGAAAACTTTGGAAATCATCTCGTAAAAACCTCTCAGATGAAAATGTGGCTAAATATAAGGCTGCATCTTTGAAATTTGATTCTGAGGATAAGAAGAGTTCCCAAAAGTATGAGCAGAGGATTATTGAATCTGGTAACACTACTCGGCTCTTTTCATATATTAAGAAAAAGCTTAAATTTCATCAGGGTATTGGTCCAATTGAAAATAAATCTGGTGACCTAGCTTATGACAACAAAGAAAAGACTGATATGTTTTCAGAGCAATTTTCAGGAGTCTTTACTAAATCCAATGGTAAAATTCCTGATTTTAACATTCTAACCAGTAAAACTGTTGCTGATGTTGAATTTGATCATCCATCAATATGGAAATGCTTAGAGAGACTTCCTAACAAGTTGTCACATACACCCGACGGATTGCCTGCTTTTCTTCTTAAAAGAATTGCCCTTCCTATTGCTTTACCGTTATCAATCATATTTAATGACTCATTTGCTACCGGACAACTTCCTGATGTTTGGAAATCTGCAATCATAAGCCCAATACACAAGAAGGGTTCAAAATCTCAAGCAATTAATTACAGACCAGTTTCGTTGACATCATTTGTATGCAAACTTATGGAATCAATAATCAAAAATCACATTATGTCTTTTTTAAACAAAAAAAACTTTTGAGTTGCAAACAACATAGTTTTATGCCGCAGATATCAACAGTAACGCAATTAGTTCATTGCACTTCAGTCTGGCAATGGGCTCGTAATTCCAAAATTACTACTGAAATTATTTATTTAGACTTTAGCAAAGCTTTTGACAAAGTGTCTCATGACAAGTTGTTCAAGAAACTCAGGTGCTTTGGCATCTCTGGAAATGTACTAGAATGGATAAAAAGTTTCCTATCTGATCGTACACAAGTTGTAAAAGTTGAAAATGCTAGATCAAATGCAATGCCTGTACCATCTGGTATAGGTCAAGGCACTTGCCTAGGGCCTCTTGCATTTATTCTTTACATCAACGATTTAGCCAGTGTTCTAGACGGTAAAGTGCAATTTGCAAAATTCGCAGCCGACTTAAAAATTTGGCGAGAAGTCAAGTCTGATGTTGATCAAGAGCAATTACAAAATTGTTTAGACTCGATTGCAGAATGGGCTGCAAATTGGCAAATGGATATTTCAGTTGAAAAGTGTTTTGTAATGAAAACCGGGTCATTTCCTTCAAAATTTAATAACAAAATTACCGGTACTACCTTAAGCTATGTTAACTCGATTAAGGATTTAGGTATTATCGTCGACACTAATTTAAGCTATTCTACTCATTGCTGTGCTATTGCAAAAAAGGCATCTCAAAGAGCTAATATGATTCTTAGAGCTTTTTAAACGCGCAACCTTGATTCGTTAGTTACTGTATTTAAAACTTTTGTTCGGCCCATACTAGAATACGCTACCCCAGTCTGGTCTCCCCACTTAATCAAGTCCAAAAAATTAGTGGAACTCGTCCAGAGAAAGTTTACAAAGCGTTCTTTTTACCGTTGTTTTCATGACTGCACCACACCATATGAAAAAAGGTTCACCATTGCAAGGCTAGATTGTTTAGAAACCAGAAGGATTAAATTTGACGTTGTGTTTTTATTTAAAATGTTGTGTGGTAATGTTGATTTAGACTTTGATGAATTTTTACAATTTGATGGTAAACACAAACGCGATCGTCACTGCTTGCAACTGAAGAGTGTGAACCATCCTGCAAATAATTTTGGCTGGTTTAACTATTTCTATGCACACATAGGATCTGGAATAATCTTCCCCAAAGCATTTTTGATGGTGCAGTTAATCTTAAAAAGTTTAAACAAGCCCTATCTCACATTTGTTTTGATTCTCTATCTGGGTACTAAAAGGCAGTCAACGATTTGGTGCTTGTAGTTTCTAAAAATTGATTACTGAAACTATCTATGTTAATGCTTAAGCGCTATTCAACCTAGCTGAATACTATTTGATGCTATCTATTTTATGTGCTATTGAACACGTTTATTTGTGTGTGTAATCTTTGTATATTTTTGTTCCATACGTTGTTGCGTATGCATCCCGATAATGTCGGACTACTGAATTGCCAGTAAATGATAAATAAATAAAAATGCTTATTGAACAAATTATTGAATTTGAATTAAGCGAGCCTGGGTCCTAATCGTTTAAGCACTCCTAAAACTGGTTATTTTTACGATAAAACAAAAATCTCCAAAACTAATCTTTGAGTAAATTATTATTTACAAGCTGCTAAAAATATTGCAGAAGGCATTGCATCTTGCTTCACCCTACCTGGACCGAGCCACTTGCAATCACGTACACTCTTTTCCAGTACTTAAATTGTAAAATTTTGCATGGGGACTCTTATGCAGCCCTTACCTAACGCATTTGGCATGCGACAGTTTTTAAGTGAAGATAACGTGATTCGTCGCCGAAATTGAATGAACACCAAGAAAAAAAGGTCTTCTCCGAAAATTGAAGTAGTTTTTCGCCAAAATTAGGTGAAGAATTAGGTCTTTTTTTGTTTTATCATCCAGTACTCAAATCTCGATGAGGGGACACCTAAATCTTGATGGGGAGACGCTAAATCTCGATGGGGGGACGCTAACTCTCCATGGGGGGACGCGTTCCCCCTACAATTTAAGTATTGCTCTTTTCTACAACAATTTTATAAGAACAGTTGGCTTATTTTTGCTTAAAATTTAAGAACAAATCAAGGAAAATTCCGCCTCAGCAGCAGAAATAAATTAAGGACAAGTGAAAAAGAAAAAAATCCAAATTAATGAAAGAAACTAAACCTTGTTCTGATTCAAAACGATAAAATTTCAGTGATTTTCCAGTATTTGCGAGCAAAATTGCAACCATTACGAGATTAAAGAATGCTGTTGCGCTCTATGCGAGTAACTGAGAAAATTTTTGGCGGTCGTTCAAGTCGAAAGAAGAGCAATTTTGCGGCAAAAGCAGTAAAAAAAGGTTGCGGCAAAAGCAGTAAAAAACGTTCACTCAAGCACACAAAGCTTTTGGACTAAACAACTTAAACAGTTTTGCAAATATGGTTGTTAAATTAACAAACAGTTGTACAAATGTGGTCGCTAAAATTAACATCCGTGTTAAAAAATTAAAAAACAACTGAGGCTAAAATTCAGCAAAAAACTACGAACAGCCAGCCTTAACTTAATATTTATTGGTTCTTATGAAAAAAAGTTTACCATATGCCATAAAAAACTACGGCAAGATTTTTGACATTATTCAATTTAGTTTATTTTTGCCATTTCTGGCATGGAAGCAACAAAAACTAACATACGCTTTTGACTCTTCAAAGTTCAATGCTACCGTAATAACAATACAAAATGATACATAAAAAACCGACACTTACATACAGGGTGTCCATAAAGTCCGTGTGCACTTTAAAATGAAAATGCACACAAAGTGCACACGAACTTTATGGACACCCTATATTTAGAGTAGTTCAGTCAATTCAGTGTGAAACATTTAACATATTTTGACTCAGAAAAGCAGAAGAAATGAGAAACCACAATAATAAACAAAAAAACAACACTTTTCATATTTACATTTCAGTGATGTCGTAACATTAAGTTGTGATTACACGTCAATATTTATGTATTTTAAGCAAAACTTACTCAAAAATTGGATTTTGGGGGGTAAGTTAGTAGTTGACAAAACTTTACGTAAATTACGCAAAGCCACAACTTCCAGAGACGACGATAATTGTTATAATATAGCTGCCTATTGTTAGTTGAGTAAGGCAAAGGCTGTACAATACAGTCACTGTCACCAGATCAGCGCTGGCAAAGACAGAGCAAAAATCCGCCCAATAAAGAAACAAAGAGGAAAAAAGTGGGAAAAAGAGTTGCGTATCATCTAGTTTTATGTCATTGTTATGACGAAATGGAACATTGATCATTAGCAAGACATCGATAGTACTCTGAGGCTCAGCTAGCGCCAAAACTTTAGTGGAGTTACACATTGTGACGGAACAGATGTCAAAACGGTAGCTAACGTCTGCCAAAACCAACCTCGTTAAGAAACAGCTAACTTGAGACGAAGCACAAGTAAACAACAAAAATAATAAAAAAATCAAAATAATTGCAAAAATCGCAGATCTTTTGCCAAATTCTGCGATGGATGAGGATTCTTTTGCGTGTTTCAGCGCTACGGTTTTATGCGTTTTATTTTGGAAAAAAGTGTGCGATGCAACTGCCATCTCTGACTAAAACATGTAAAAAATAATTTTTTTTTCATTCAGGACCAGTAAATTTAACTGGTTTTGTTACTCTTCATGTTAAAATCAGCTTTGAAATCCGTATGATGTAAATGACTGTTTTTTGTTTGTTTTAAAATTAGTTAGTCAACATTTAGATGTCTGTTTCTACGGATCTTTTACACCTCCACGAAAACCAACTTTTAGAAATTACCTTTCCCAAAAAACACTTGGCCAAAACTACATTATCCCGAATATACATTTCCCTGAAGGTGCCCTTTCCAGAAATTATCTTTCCCTAAACTTGCAATTGCCAGAAATTACATTTTCCTGAAAGTGCACTTGCCAGAAATTACGCTTTCTTGAACGTGCACTTTCCAGAATTTACACTTTTCTGAACATGAACTTGCCAGAAATTGCATTAGCCAGAATGCTCATTTGGCAGAATTTACCTAGGCCGAAATTACATTTCCCCGAAAACTTATTGGCCAGAATTTACACTTCCCAGAATGTGCATTTGGCCGAAATTACATTTTCCCTAAAATTTATTTTTCAGAAATTACGTTTCCTCAAAAACTTATTTTCTAGAAACTATTTTTTATTCAAAAAATTATAGTACGTTTAGGATATTTATTTCTAATAAACAGAACAAACTTTTAGTTGAAATTAAGAAACGCTGCGATAACAGTTAGCTTACTAAATGAGAAATATAACCTAAGCTTACTAGTCAATTTGCTATTATAAGTTGTGCTTCAAGCGTAACAAAAATTAGCAATTAAAAATTGATGCAAGCTTGTTCACTGAGGCAAAGCAAGATTACTTTAACCCAGGTTACACTTTTTTAGAGGAACTAATAATTTTTAAGTTGCGGCTGGTTTCTTTTAGTTTTTTGCCAATTTGCTGCTTTATTGGTTCTATTATTAGTTCTTGAATTCAGAGAACGTTCATGTCAATTTAAACGACCATGTTTTTAAAGTTATTTTGGTGTTTATTTCCCAATGCTCTGTCAGCTTGAGCAAAGACTTTTTCGTTTTTTTTGCAGCATCGTGAAACTGCAAAAGCGAAAAAGTACGGAGTTTTTTTTAACTTGAGAACATCCAAACATTTATGAGTTGCTAGCGCAGTTTGAAGCAGCACTCTGTAATTTTACAATCGTTGCAATATTTTGCTTGTAAATACTGGAAAATTACTAAAATTTCATCGGTTTGAATTAGCACAGAACGTAGTTGCTATTAAGATTTGAAATGTATTCTTTTTTGTTTCCAATCTTTTTGTTACTGATGGAGGCTGGCATTTTTTTAGATTCTGAGCAACTATGAGCTTCGGGTTTTATAAAATATTATTGTTATAAAAAAAAAAAGTGTAATTCGTGTTGCGTTCGCGACAAAATTAAATCTGCAGCTGTAGGACGGAGCAGCCAAAATTTACATCAAATGCAAGCCAGCAAAACAACATGTGTTGCATTCCTTGGCAAAAGATTTCGCGCTTTAGCTTACAAACACTCAAAAAAGCAGCAATGGCGTATTTTCCCGCAACCAGCTTCAAAGAGTTTTTTAATTTAAATCTACCGAGAAAGCCACTTCTACGGAAAGCTCATTATAATGTCAATTCCCGCCATTAACATTTTATACAATTTAGAATATTTCATTCGCAGTTCATGCGAAGGTAGCAAGAAGATAAGTGATTCCTTCAAATGAAGTCACAATTAAAACCAACGAGCCTTGCTCTAGCAAAAACTGATCACATAATGCAATGTAATGAACAACGTAGAACGAATGATCTTGTTGAGGTTGTTGTTGGGTAGGTAGCTGGACTACAATTGTATACGATGAAAATTGGAGTTTCCTGCTGTTAAGAAGTCTCTGCTGTATACTTTTGACCAGAGAAGTTTGAGTTAATACTTGTTTGCAACCAGGCTCCTGTCAATCTTTCAAATTGAACAATTTCACCAATTTACACGTAGGAGTTAGTGAAACATTAATTTTTGCTTTAAATAAATTTTCCCTCAAGGCGCGTTATGTATCTCAAATCGAAATGACAGTTCCGTACGATGTTTTTTTTTTAATTCTTCAAATTTATTGAAACTAATATTTCATCATATTATTGTATAATTAATGCGAGACAACGCTCACCTAACGAGCTCTATTAAAGCAAAACTGCAGGCTAGTGCTTCCCAATCTTTTTATCACCGTGACCTATTTTCAAAAAATTTTTCATAGACCACATCTAAATCGCTACCTTGATCGCAATTTTTCAATTTTCAGGTGATCTCCACAAAAAAAGGGTATTCACTCCAAAAACCGCAAAATTTGTGCTAGCTCTCTAATGGGCCCCACAGCGACAATGATCAAGACATTTTTTCAACCGAATTTGCAATTACCCAAATAGCTCTATAGCCCACCTGTTACGGATTCAGTTGTCCACCGTCTGCCTTTAGAATTCGTAACACGCTGTTCTTGTTCGAAATTTCTTCTTTTATTTGTTGGTGTACTAATAAGCTGAGCCAAAACGGAAAGCGAAAATTGGAAGCGGTTTTGATGAATTTTTCAATGCAGACGGCGAATTCCAAATATGATCAAATCAAATGTTGAATTCAAACTGAAGCCTGGCCGATGTCAAACTCGCTTTCATTTATGCTCACAAAAGAGGGGGGAATTTAGAAAATAATATTTGTTAAGATTGAGTCAGCGAACTATTAAAATGGGAACCAAGGCAATTGGCACTTGAAGTAAATCTAATGGAAGATCAGCTGTCTTCAATACGAGCTGCAAAGGCAGCGATATCTCAAATTTCAAACAGAAGCTCTTGCTGATTCAACCTTTTAAAATTTAGTAACAAAATTGTCGCTGCTTACTGCAGACACTCAACTGAATAGTGATTTTGACATCGCAAGACTTCAGCTTGCAAAGTTTACAATTTGCACTTAATTAGGTCAACGCGAAAATTAGCAACTTCGTCATATAAAAGAAACAAAAGCATCTTTACGGCAACCGGATTTTAAAGATTTCAACATTTGCAACGATTCAACGGATTAAATACTTGCCTTGAAGAACGAGTCGTGGCTTCCAAATGCAAATTAACAAAAAATAATGAAACCGGGTTTGAAACCACACAAAGTAAATAAATAAATAAGAACAACAACAAAACGGCGCTACACCACCCCAAAATGCTCCTATGGCCCACAGGTTGAAAACCACTGCAGTAGGCCATATGCAAGCGTAATGGTCGTGAAATTTCAGTTTCGTCTTTTCATACGTGTAAGTCTGCACTAAGGTCAGTAGCGTAGGTGTCGTTATAGGGGAGGCTGCGACTACCGCTGTAGCGTAGCCAGGGGGGCGGGGGATCGAGTCCCCCCACATTGGCCAGAAAAGTATGCAAAATACCACGTTTTTAGTGCTTTTGAGGCCGATTTTTGCTCCAAAAATGAAAATAGTCCCCCAAATGGGATTGGCGATGAGAAGTTGTGAAGTACTTGTTGTGATTTGGACCAGAAAACTGGAGTTGTTTTTGTTTTTGGAGAAAACCTGACTGAATTTCGGTGAAGACCTTTTTTTTTGTTGGAGATCACCTAATTTTGTCCAAAAAAGCCGACTCAATCCAATCAAACATCTGGGTTAAGATTGTTTCATGCTTTTTCCACTATCCAAAACAGCCCCCCCCCCCCCCCCTTATACAAATTCCTGGCTACGCGCCTGGCTCCCCGATTTCAGTTTACTCAAAATACTGCTTTTGCAGCATCACCTAGTGATAAGACAATAGTTAATAATGGAAATATAGCAATAATAACTTTCCGGAATAACCCTTCTTTTTACTGTAGCACGCCTTTACAAATGTGTCGCGGAAGAGAGATAAAAGACTGCAGAATCGGTCCCAATACGTTGTTAGTGATTGTGACATAAACAATAGGTAAAAACATTTTTTTCAAAGAGCAGCTGTTTTTGATTTTTGGAGCACACTCAACATTTTTAGGTCGCAGTCAGTGGAGCACCATTGTGAAAGGGCTTAGGCCCCCTTAGCCAAGTCACTTAGAAAGTTTAACTTCAAAATACAAGCGTTTAAACGTATTTAGACTTGACCTGAAGTAAGGAGGGTAGGGCTAAAAGTGTTAAGCAATTTAAGTCTTTGAAATGAATTTTGAATTTTAGCAATTTAGTCGTTGCTGCGGCTTCAAAAAGTGTGAAATGTGATTCAAATGCTGTTGAAATTGCTATTTTTGTGCTGTAAAATCACAAAAATTGCCCAATGGTTCGGGGCTCCGCCCCCAGGCCCCGGTCTGTGACATGTTCGAGTTGCATCAGTTTGTTTAGCACAAGACCTAAATTACACAATTTTTGGGCAAAAAAAAATTGTGCTTAACCCCTTTTTAGCAAACTCCTGGTTGCGCGTTTGGCAGCATTCATTGCTGCAAATAAAGTTTTCAAACGATTACGGCAGGGCCGCAACTAAGGAGTGGGGGGCAGGAGGGGCGGCGCCCCCCAAACAATAATTTCGCCCGCCCAAACCCCAAAGCAAAAATAAAAGAAAATACTGGTAGGCCTAAGTAGCCTATTGTAAGGCTGCTGATTAATGATTTGAACTGATGCAAAATATTGCATTTCGCAACACTGTTATAAGCGGTACATTGATTGTGATGGCACCCGGTATTCATATTACATAATCTCAATTCTTGCTTGATTTAGCTGACAAGCTACATATTGTTTTGTAAGTAAAATCTTTGAAGAATATAGCAAAATTTTATTATGACGCAATAGCAACTATTTTACAATCAAAAAATTGACGTTAGGTGCGGTTGCGGTAGCACCATGGTAGCACGCTAGCATTAGCAATGAGTGCACGTAGTCGCTTTGACCTTGGCCAAAAAGTTGTTTAGCTACTGTTGTACACTGCGTTTTGTTTTGTTTGGCAGTAATGGATAGGTTTGTCATGAGAAGTATTAGAAACTATCACCCTAGTCCGAATTCTGCTTCTTCTGAAGCTACCGATACTTCTTTCACTTAATTATCAGCAAATGCTTCTGGTACCCCTAGTTATCTTAACCTTCTTGCTCCTTCACGTCCAAACTTGAATTTATTCCCGAAAGGCAAAAATAACCGCTGCTTTTGTCCCGAATGGTTTGGAACCCATACTCACACCAACCAATGAATTGAACTCAGCTTTAGAGGTTGCTAAACGCTTTCTTATTTCTAAAACAAACTGCCCAGCACATAAGCGTAGCCAGAAATCCAGCCTCCCGCCTCCAATTGAATCCTAACCAATGACAAACATGCAACAAAAAAGCCTCTTGTTTCTTCAGTTTCAGTTTCTTTTAGCATTTTTTGCTTACAACAGTAATTAATTAGAATAATGGCGACCCGGTTTCCTCAATTCAGTTTTTGCCAACCGATTTAAATGTATATACAACCCAAGGGAAATAGAGATTTTTGCTCTAAAAGTTCCTATCTTAGGCCCTTATATTACCTATTTATGAACGTAATGCAATAACTAGGGCCAGATTTACCATATTATGGCGCGGTACTAGCAAAGGGTTCTGCGCTTAAATGAAATGGTGAGACTTTTTTTGGTTTCCACCTATATTTGGCAGCAAGATGTTGCGAAAATCTTCAAAGTACCAAGGGCCCCGCACAAAATATAAATCTGGCTAGGGCAATAACATGGTTAGTAGGCGTAACCATCTATTGTACCATTTTTAAATAACAATCCACTTCCACCTCGCCAGCTTTTACATCACAAAATACTTTTGAAAAAAATTAGCAAGAGGAAATGTTCATTGAACAAACTATTAAATTTGAATTAAGAGGGCTTGTACTTCTTGGTCGTATATGTGCTCCTGCGACTGGTTATTTTTATGACAAAACAAAAATCTCTCACAAAAATCTTTGAATGGATTACTATTTACTGCTAAAAAATTGCAGTAGACAATGTATCTTGCTTTCCCCTACCCGCGCCAAATCACTTACAAAATTTAACACCAAAATGCAAGATTTTAAATTGTTTTGGACTTAACTTGTAAGTTAAAGTAGGATTAAACAATTTAATTTTTTAAATTGTCTTTCAAATGTTAAAAATCTATTTTTTTCGAATGGCTCTAAACACGTGCAAATTGTGATCCAATGGCAATAAAATAGCTAGTTTTCAAAAAATTACAAAAATTCTCCCAGCGGTTGGGGGCATTGCCCTCAGACTCACGTCTGTAATACGTTTGAGTTACTCCAGTTTCCTCAACACGTCTCACGCTTTACATTTTTTTGGGAGGTTTAAGTTCTCTCCCTTTACCAAAATGCTGGTTATGTGCTAACACACTGGCCACGGCTTCTGATCTTCTGATTTACAATATTTTTGTCCCACAAAAAGTTCTTCTTTCGAAAATTTGTGGTAACGTCATTGTACATGATCTTTGCCCTTTTCCCTAATCAAAAATCTTGGCTATACTTATGGCCCAGCATGCTCGTATTGTAGAAAAAGGCAGCAATTTTTGGCTTCCCCTGAAAGAAATTTTGCACCATGGAACAGCGCTGAAGTTGCGGCACTGGATTAGGGGCCGCAGACGAAAACGACATTACAAACGTTGCCGACCTTATCAGTCTTTTTTTTTGACATAAATACAACATTTTTAAATATATATTTGTAGCCGTGCAAGATGTGAAGATCAATTTTAATGTACAAAAATTTAGTCTATTTTAGTGCCCCCCACTTTCAGCTACTGTCCCTCCCCCCACTTTCGGCCAGTGCTCCATCGCTTCGTTTTGCCATGGCGACGGAACTGGGGTAATGGCTATAGCTTTCAGAAACAGCAGTCTTTTGCACTGAAATGGAGTCAAAAATGATTTAAAACATCTTTTGAAACAATTATTTAGGGGAAACTGATTTGTTAGAAATAAAATACTCAAATAAGTAAAAACTTTCAAATGGGCAAAAATAAGCAATCAACTTTGATCGCTAGCAAAAAGAACTGAACATGGATATTCATCAAAAAAAAAGTAAAACGCAGAAATAGACAGGGGGGCTGTTCAATTTTAGTTAATTACCAATCACTTCTCTCAAATTTTGTCAACCACTTCTTTCAAGTTTCATTCCATTACTCTAAAATATACTCGAAATAGATTACCCTTTGTAAGTTTTACAGAACTAGAATTTTATGATTTACCAGCTTGTAAATACGAAACTAAAATTTTACCGATTATGTCCACCTTCCACATAACCCGTTTCTGTAACCAGTTTAATCAAGTTTTTGCACTGCTAACTTCTTATGCCACGTTTTAAAGCAATGGTTTTTATCAAAATAAACCTAAAATTAAGTCCGTTTTGCAACAATACAAAAATTTCCAGCGGCTGTAGGCGCTCTGCCTCCAGACCTCGAATGGCCTCTGGCTGGGGGCTCCGAAACCAGACCCCCGAAACAGGCCCTCATTGCTGATTTCTGGCTACGCGCCTGACTAAGATACTTCAATGATACGACGCCTGTATGGTGATGTTTTTGTGAGTTTCAGATACTATCGAAATACTGCAATATTACCAATAATCTAAAAGCACATAAAAATATCATCACAAACTTCGGAAGAATAGTCCGGTTCTGAAAATGGCACTTATTTTTGTCAAAAACCAAAAATATTTCAGACCTAACGTTGTTAGTCAAAATTGCTTACAAGACGTGAGAGACTGCTTTCCTTTGCCCCTTTTATTCTAGGCGCAGCTTAATAATTTTTGAAAATGAACAAGCATAATTATAAATTTTTTTAACGTAACTTCTATCAATCACGAAATTTCGGTTTAATGTGTATAACATTTTAAAAATGAATTTTCGGGGAAATGTAATTTCGGCCAAATGTACATTCTGGCACATGTAAATTCTGGCAAATAAGTTTTCGGGAAATATGTAATTTTGTACAGATGTTCATTCTGGCTAATGTAATTTCAGGCAAGTGTTCATTCAGGCAGATGTAATTTCACGCAAGTGTTCATTTTGGCAGATGTAATTTCAGGCAAGTGTTTATTCTGGCAAGTGTGATTTTTGACAAATGTTAATTCTGGAAAAAGAATCAGGGAAATGTTTTTTTGGCAAATGATTTTCGGGGAAATGTTGTTTTGTGAAGTGTAAGGATACCTGCTTCTACTACTAGGTAATTTTTAAGAACAAAAGCAATTGCCAGAATGAAAATAAACATAATTTATTAGACATGTTTTACAAAAATTGGTGACAGCACGAGTTTAGATGCAGTAGCTATCCGTTAAGATCAGAGTTTGGCATAAGATTTAACACTTTAGCCAAGCCTTAGAACGACAGGCAATTATAATTCGGGTATATGCTCATTGTACAACATAAACACATTAGAAGAACAACGAACTACCAACGTCAATTTAAAACATCTAAGCATTGAAAAGGGACTGGGGCAGAAATTAATTATCGACATTGTAGTTGCGATAAGTTTAGCGCTTTATAATCCATTTACTAGCGATGCTTAGCAAGTTAAAACAAAAGACCTTTGATAAATCCTTAAGCTTAATCGTATTATGGCAATTGCATTTGTGCTTAAATTAAGCAAAAAAATTTCAAGTGTTATGTCTTTAGATGATTTTTGTTCTTGCTGATTTTAGTTTAGTGTAATTACAATAATAGCCACTTTGTTGCAACAATTGAAAACATATTCGCAACTACAACAGTTCATACTTTTTCCGAATTAATTAAGGAAATTTATTACTGAAGAATTAACCCTATTTTACACGGAAAGCGGGCAGGGGAGGATTTTTGCCTCCCCTTTCAGTTTTGTTGTTATAAATCTCTTCAGAAAAATATTTTTGTTTTGAATCAACTTCCCTTTGAGTTAACATTCATTACAAACAACTCTTGAAAATTCGAAGATACCAAGGTAACGAAAAATTTCCAACCTTTAAAGTTCTTAAAAGTCCCTTACAAAAATATGAGCATTTTTTGTCTATACTTAACTTAAAAAACGTCATAAGACATTTTTGCGGCGTAATTGCTTAGATATAGGCATTTTAGAATTCTGTATCAAAAACGAACCTATGCAGAAAGTTATTAAACCGCCAGTTACGTCATTAGCAAATAATACCATTTTTCAAAAACATGGCCGTGACGTCACATTAATGAGGTCATCATTTTAAAACAAATTTTCCTAAAGCTTAGTTCACCACGTTGCTTTAGCCAAAACAACAGCTAGAAAATTTTTTGATCTTCGATTCAAGCTGTAGCCTGTATATATATAACTTCAACATATGTTGGAGATGTCACACTTTCTTTTCATGTGCTTAATATCAAACAGGAAAACCGTAAATACTAATGTTTTTACTTTCCGTGTGGCTCTAATTGAAATCAAATCCGCGTCTATCAATTCAGTAGTAGACGCTTCATCCATTCGACCACCATTCGCTTATTATTAGTTTTACAAATACCTGGTAGAGGGGTAGTGGCAATGACGAATGGCTCGTTGAAATCGCCGGAAGGGATATCTGATGATGGCATGCTGGGATCGAAAACTAAAAACAATGTACATTTTCTTTTTTGACAAAGCTAGATTTGACACAGCTTGATAATACGGTATGATGTGAAAAGAAAGTTTATTTTGCTCCAATGTACGCGTTTCTAATACAAGCAAAAATATTAACTTTTAAAATTTATGTGAATTAAATTTAAGCTAAGTTCGTTTTACTTTTATTCTTGTACGGTTTTCAGTGTTTCACAATTCACAGATCACATATTTACGAATGATGTTTTACGGATCACAACCGGCCACAATTCATGTTTGCACAAGTTCACCGAGTCAAACACTGTTTAACAAAAACAATAAGATCCACTTTGATTTTACAACAAACATAAAAATTTTAGCACAAACAACTAAACAGCTGGTGAAATAATGACAAATATAAAAATGCATTAATATTGTTCAATTTCTTTTCAGCAATTAGTGTTTTTTTGCTGAAACAGAAAGAATACACATTGTTGTTTCTGTTTACAGTACCTTGGTTTAGAATGTTGACAAAAAACTGTAGACTTCGCCTTATTTGAAATTCGGTCACTCGCAATCCTTCACCTCTGTGAAAACAAACAGCAAAAGTGTAGTACATTAACGCACTTTCATAAAAAAAGTTTTCCATTAATTGGTAAATGTTCCAAAATTCTTTTCATCTATTGTACTATGAAATAGTCTAACTTTGATATTAGACAATGAATGTTGATGCTTTTGCGTAACTCTTGCTGACACTTCTAGGTAGATACAAATGGAAAAAATTTCAAAAATCATAGGTTACTTGAAACAGATGTAGAAGAAAATTTGTCAACTAACGACAAAGCTTAAAAATTCCCGGCGTTACAAATTAACAAGACAAGTAAAAAATCGCCTGTTTTCAAACTTTCTTTGTCTGAGGTTTCTTCGGCGAAGCACTAACATTTAAAACAGTTCAAACTTTTATCTTCAGCATAATCTTACACTAAAACTGCATCAAAAAATTGTAATACTTGAAGTATTTTTAATTAAAAAAAAAAGTTGACAGAACTGCAACTTATCAGGACTAGATTTTTGAGTATCTTATACAAAATCAAAGTAAAATCTCAAGCTAATTTGAATACACTTCAACACAAAAACAAAAAAAACAAGCACCGATTTTGTACAACCTACGAGTAAATGTTACCTGGATAACAGCATGTAGCCAAAAAAAACTCTGCTAGGTGTGCCGGATACATTTGCTATCTGGTTCAGAGCATCGGTATCACCTTGATGTGTATTTCTTCTTAATTCAAAGTTGAAAGCAAAATTAGATCTCCATCTCATCTGTAGTAAAATTTGAAAATCAATCCGTTTTTTTTAAATCTAAACCATTTTTTCAATCCAATCCTTTGAAAAAAAATCAAATCGTTTTTTAAAGTTCATAAACCGGAGGATTAACATATTATACTAGAGTAATGTTACTCTAATTTAAATGTTCCTAATTCAACCGGTTGTAGGGGCACACTTATTGTTTTGGAGTTATAAGCTTTTTGCTATAATAAGCTGCTATGCAAATTTCTGAAAATTATTTCTTACGCTAGTCTGAGAAGCTGGGGCGCAAAATGTATGTTGCTATTTTGAAATAATCATGAAAAAGGTTATGTTTTCTAACTGATAATATTCTATATGTTTAAAATCATTGTTAAATTGGAGTACTTAGCCCCAGTATAATACGAAACCTTTTTTACATTCGCTAAAATTTTACACGTTTTTGTTTAATGAAGTTTGTTTAAAAAAAAGAGATGAATTAGAAAATGCAAAGAGCACCTTTTCACAGACAGTTTCAATTTTTTAGCAGCTGTACAGAATTTGTTGCCACAATCTCCGCGTGAAAAAAGTTTGTCCATTATTAGGAAACGTTTAAAACATATTATTTTAATTAACCCTTTGAGAATGTTACCACTGCTTGATGCCAGTATTCTGCTGTAGAATTAATACATCTACTATTTATAAAGTTTTTTTGTGTAAAGTTATTTTATTTGAAGGTTACTACGACCCCTTAGTCTTGTGCATCGGTACTTGCAGTTGATGTTATCTTAAAGGGGATATGCATTATTATTACTTAATTATGTACTGATGAGATTTGCAAACGTAATTTTTAATTTTGGCACATGCAAAAAAATTACCACAGTCGCAGCTGTTAAGAGTTATAACCATAACTTGAAAAAAAATCCAGTTGTCACTACCTTGCAATATGGAACATTGCAAAAAAATTAACATTATGATATAATAAAATTTAAATTTTCATTCTTAAGCTACGCACGTATTGATCACTCCGATAAAGACTCAAAAAAGCACATTGAAACATGTTTTGTAGTAACGATTATAACGCTATGGTAATAGAGCGCTTGCTAAAAGCTTTTGCAACTCGGTAATCATAAGGCAACAGAAAAAGACGAACCAAAGGTTATAAAAACCTAAAAAACGACTTGCTTGGTAAAAAAACTGTCATGAAAAATTTAGATTCTTGACATCCTTGATAGAATGAAAAATAAAGTTCTGCAAAAATGCTACTGAACAAAAATAAATAAATAAAGAAGAGCCAAAGAATAATGCAATTACGTCCAAGACCCTAGACTGGAATGCCACTGGAGAAAATGATGGGTGAAGCAAAAAATTGGGAAGAAGGGAAAAAGGTTGTGTGCCAAATGCAAATCGCAAATGCAACCTAATAGATGATGAAATAATGGTAAGGACAGCAAGTTAGAGAAAACTGGTATTTTCTAGAAACGAAGTTTCTCTAATCGACCACGCTTAGTTTCGGTATTCTTAACTTTTATCACACCCAACGGCATAGTGAGTGGTGTGACTACATGCGCATCGAGATTCTCTACAATGAGGTCAATACGCTAGACCTCAGAAGAGTGAAACTTTCAAAACTTTGTTTAAACATCGGAGTATGATGTTCGTAACTTTGTTAAAACATCGGAGAATGATGTTTTCAGATTAAAGATATTTGTTCAAATAGTAACGCAAATTTGCGTTTTTGCTTTTACTAAAATTTGCAATTGTTTTTGCTTGAATAACCTCATTTTTCAGTTCAAGAATAATTAAAACATAAAAAGAAAACTTTGAAGAGTTGGTTGGTGGTACAGAACTTGAGAATTGCCTTGATTAAAATGTTCATATCTTCGAAGCTTTTCGTCTGACACTTGTCAAGAAGAATCGTCAGAATGGAGAGCGTAGAAAAACGAGCGGCTATTTATAGGAAAAAGCCGAGCCGTGATTGGCTGGAAAAGGACCAATGAGAAACCGTCATTAGTGTACAATCTTTAAGCTGTATACGAATTCTTTTTGTCGGCAGAGGGCGGGGTTAGAAGTTTTGATGAAAGTAGCTTCCAAAGCAGATAGATGAAAAGGTGAGCGGCCTTGGGCAAGAATAGAAAATCTGCTGTCATCATAATGTTGAGCGCAGGTAGGATTTTGTAAAAGATGAAGTCCAATGGCTGAATCAGAAGCAAGAGACTGGGTATTAGTCTGGGTGGAAGATTTGCACCGGCGAGCAGGAAGTAAGCGTTGTGACCAGTTCAGCTGCAACTGTCTATGACCGGTCTATGTCTTCTGTCTATGACCGGTTCAGCGCAACACCAGCTAGCCAAATATCTCTCTTCTCTTCTCGAACCTGTTCTCACTCTTTATTCAAGCAACTGCATACGGGACTCTTTCACCTTTGCTGACATTATTAAAACTTCAACTTTGGACCCTTTTTCCGTCTTTCTCTGCTCTTTCGACATTTCGAGTTTATTTACTAATGTCCCTCTAGCGGAGACTATTCAAATCTGTGCTGACGCTCTCTACAGTTCGGAACACCCTCCTGCACCTTTTCCACGGCAAATCTTAGTCGAACTTATGGAGATGGCTACTTCTTCTGTTGAGTTTAGCTTCAATGACATCATGCATCGCCAAATCGACGGAGTCGCCATGGGATCACCTCTTGGACCAGCCCTTGCCAATATTTTTGTTGGCTACTACGAATCCAAACTTTTTCAGACCACTTCAAAACCGGAGATGTATTACCGCTATATGGATGACACCTTCGTAGTATTCAGCAACGAAGATGAATGCGATCTTTTCTTAGACAGCCTCAACTCGCTTCACCCTTCTCTCCGTTTTACTTTCAAAAAAGAATCCAACCTGGGTCTCCCATTTCTGGATGTTCTTGTTGAAAAATCCCCTTCCAAGTTCATTACTTCCATCTATCGGAAACCCACATTCACCGGTCTATATCTACGCTGGAATTCCTTTAGTCCTCGGAAACGCAAAACTAACCTAATCCTGACATTAACTCACCGGGCTCTTGCCATCTGTTCTCCTGAAAGATTGCCATCGGAACTAGACAAAGTCAAGTCCATTCTACTGACTAATGGATACCCTGAGCACGTGATCAAGTCGTTTATGGCTATGAAGATGAAGCAATTTCACGCTCTGCCCAAATTTGGACCCGAAAAATGCCCTGTTTATTTACGTCTCCCATGGCTCGGTTCTGTTTCTACCCGGTTTGAAAAGTAAGTTAAATCTGCTGTCAAACAGTGCTTTTCCGCTGTGGAACCACGTGTTGTTTACTCTACCAAGGAGCTTCTCCTCGCTACCAACAAGGATGTACTGCCTGCTTTACAGAAAAGCAACGTGATTTAGCAATTCTCATGCCACTGTGACAGTCGGTATGTAGGCCGTACTTCTCAAAGACTGCAGGACAGAATCAAACAACATGTCCCCAAATCTATCCGTTCTTGCTCTTCGTCCCAAAAACGCTTACTTCCTGCTCGCCGGTGCAAATCTTCCACCCAGACTAATACCCAGTCTCTTGCTTCTGATTCAGCCATTGGACTTCATCTTTTACAAAATCCTACCTGCGCTCAACATTATGATGACAGCAGATTTTCTATTCTTGCCCAAGGCCGCTCACCTTTTCATCTATCTGCTTTGGAAGCTACTTTCATCAAAACTTCTAACCCCGCCCTCTGCCGACAAAAAGAATTCGTATACAGCTTAAAGATTGTACACAATGACGCTTTCTCATTGGTCCTTTTCCAGCCAATCACGGCTCGGCTTCTTCCTATAAATAGCCGCTCATTTTTCTGCGCTCTCCATTCTGACGATTCTTCTTGACAAGTGTCAGACGAAAAGCTTCGAAGATATGAACATTTTAATCAAAGCAAAAAAGAAAACTGTTTGCAATCTGCCGAGAATTATACTCTTGTTGGATTTTGGACTTAATTTTTTGTAAAGGAAAAATTTATCCAAGCGGTTTTACAAGCAACTTTGAAATGGTGTTCGCGGAAAAATCAAACCACTTTGTCGTGAAAGAATTTTCCGTTGCCATGAAAACTTTAAAGAGCCACAAACTTTGTGCTTCAAGTTATCTATAAAACAATATTTACAAAACGATAATTACAAGAGTACGAATATCTTTGTATTTTGTGGGAGCCAAAAATCACTGTCACCCGTTTTTACTCAGAAACTCAAAACAGCATAAATTTATGATTTTGTGGTCATTCTCGCCTTGGCATGAAATTACCATTTTTTAAACTTAAGCGTATGGCATAATGCTGGAATTGTACTTTAGCGCAGATTATTTGATAAACTTGCCAAAATTAATTACTAACAGTAGCTTTATCACTTCAGTTTGCTACAGTATAGCATTGATAGCTTTGACTTACATTGCTACTTCCAATTGTAAAATACACTTCGCATATACTTGGATCTCCAAAGGCTTCATATATTTGAAAAACTTGATAATTAACTATGTAGCCACCATTTGTACTATTCATGCTTCCAGATAAAATTTCTGTGGTACCACTTCCATCAGCACCAGATTCTCCTGAAACCTAGAAGTTAAAAATAAAAATTACGGTCTTGATGGCACTTGCGTACATGAGCTTTTAAGAACTCCAAGCAATAAAAAAAAACGTTTTTTAAGCCTGTACTTATTTTTGCAGCTGATACTCTACGACAGTGCTTCTTAAACTATTTTGGTTTTGTTTACTCCAAACACCGGTTTGTGCATATCATTTACTCTCGATATGACAATAATATTTCTCTTATGTATAACCAGACGTGCAATCAGAAATTGGTAAAGGGGGAGGTAGCTTGAATCCAAAGGTAATTTTTTACCTGAAAATTGTCTTAAATGCTTAGCGAGCTAAGCAAACTGGTGCACTCACTCGTATCAAAGACAAAAGTGGGGGGTGGAGCCTTCAGTCACAGAAGCAATGAGGGTCTATGGCAAAGCCCCTATCCGCTGAGAGTCTTTTGTAATTTTTCATTTCATTTTTCATTTAATTCTTTTACATACGTAGCTCCAAAGAGTTAATAAATTTGATCCAAATAGCCATTTTAGCGCCATTTGGATCAAATTTCTTAACTCTTTGGAGCTACGTATGTAAAAGAATTAAATTGCTTAGGTTTGAAAGTCAAATCTAGATTTGAAATGTTTGTCTGACTTTTAACTAGTCGCAAAAATACCCCTGCTTACCGCTGCATGTCTAGATTGTAATGAATTAACTCACTAAAAATTTTTGTGAGTTATTGGTAGTATTACATCATAAACTGATTTTAATTGTAATAAATGCCTTGTAATTACCTATAACCGTATGTAAAATTATTTTATTCAGATATATTATCTTGACGAGGGCGTACCTGCTTTAGGCCAAAAACGTTCAATTTTTATTACAATATGTTTTACTGTCAAATAAAAAACTTTAAATATGTCAATTGATGCTTTGAAGTAGCTGATACTTTCAATTCTCTGGTATTTGAAACTCAGTTAAAGAATTAAGTTTCCCTGTCTCTTCAAACCCCCCTCCTTAAACTTTTTGTTCTCGATGTGTACCGCAATTGTTCATATTCAATTTTGTTGAAATTTTACAAAATTTAGCCAATCACGTATTAGTTTGGTACGTTGTATGTACAAAATTTATCAGCATCCGTGATAAACTGAAAAATGTTGACCTAAAATTTAAATTTTTGAGAAGATTTTTTTGTTTTTTTTTGGATCATAAAAAGGGGTTTTGGTTATCCCTTAGAATTTCCGTTGTTAAGTAGCCAAACTTGCAGAATTGTGAATAAATTCATTAAAAAAGATCAAGCTTTTGTTAGTTAACTCCATTTCAAACAAAATTCAATTCTACAGGCGGCAATAACTTTTTTAAATTTAGTGTGTACAATTGTATTCATGGTACGCAACCCCACATAAATAGTAAATTTTCTGCGTATTTTGGATTTGCTTAAAAAGATACTGCTCGAAATCGGTTTTATTGAAGAAATGAGAACTATTTGAGGTAATAAAGACGTGCCCCAAATATTTCTCCCAAGTTCTCCTTATCCGCGAAAATTCATTTTACTCCGTTTGACTCCGTATCAATTTGCGACGTCACGACAGGCAAGAGTTTGCAAAAATTTTTTGCTGACTAAGGAACGCGATGTTCGATGAGCAAGGTAATAGAATTTTGCTTTAAACAGCAATTGTAGTTCAAACTAAATTCATCGGTCGCATTATACGCGTGATATAATCTGTTGTATCGAAGTTAAACCACCTTAGTGATGTTTTAGCCTATGAATGATATAAAATTTGAAGCCAAGAACAATCATATTGTAAATCAGCACTAAGTAGTAGCGTAGGTCTGCAGGTACCAATAGCGGTAGCCAAGTTTTCAGACTTGGCTAGGCTACTTATTGCTACTACACTAGTTAATAAGTTATGGGTATTAGATTAGGCCTACTGTATTTTTGCATAGTTTCTGATTTCAGATCTGAGATTAGCCTACATTTAATATGGTATATATCTGATACTGCACATTAGTTTTTTGAAGTTAAATTTTCAAAGTGTTCTAATGTGCTAAAAAATATGTTGTTTTGCAGTTATTGTATGCCTTTTTATGCTTGCCATCTTTTGAATAACTTTCGTAAGTCGCCATACAATTGAATTAAAGTAGCCTACTATGATGCATAAGCGTAGCCAGGGGGGCAGAGGGCCCAAGCCCCCCATTGCAATGCTACCAATGATAAAAATGTCACAAAAAAGACTATTGTTTCTTTATTTTCAGTTTCTTTTAGCATCTTCGCGTACAACAGTGCATGCGTTCAGCAGTAATTAACAATGATATTGATCCAGGGGGCCCGGGCCCCCTCAATTTAATTTTTGCCAACCAATTTAAATAGGCCCCCTACAATATTTTTTAATGGCCCCCAATTTAAATAGACTCCTTACAGTAATATTTAAATGGCCCCCAAGTTAGATAGGCCCCCGACAATAATATTGATCTAGGGGGCCCGGGCCCCCTCGATTTAATTTTTGCCAACCAATTTATTCATCTGAATACGTTCGAAATGTGATATAATGGTATTAAAAATATTGTAGTATTGTATTCATCTGAATACGTTCGAAATGTGATATAATGGTATTAAAAAAGTTTTTTTTCAAAAAATTACAAAAAATTGCCCAGCGGCTGGGGACTGGTCCCCCAGACCCCCGTCTGTGATACGTTTGAATTACAGTACACTTCTTTACTCAAACACGTCTCTCAATTTAGACATTTTTGCATTTTAACTATTGGTTTAAGCCCACTCCTTCAACGAGTTCCTAGTTACGTGCCAACACCAGGCCACAGCTTCTGATCTTCCATTCTGTGATAGCTTTGCCAAACAAAAAATTCCTCTTTCAAAGTTTCTGAGGACGTCACTGCATGTTATTTGTAGTTCGCCCCCCCCCCCCCCCCCCAATCAAAAATCCTGGCTACGCCTATGCTATGATGCCTATGGAAGTCTTCATAATTTACCTCGTTTTATTAGTGCTCGTAAATTACAGTTTTCATGTGAAATAACTACTTTTGCAGTTTAGCAACGAAAATACATGTTTTCATTTGTCAGTCGAGTACTGCAATTTGAGAATTGTCTCATTGCGAATCTGATGGATTCTGATGCTTTTTACGATTCTGAGTATTTTAAATTATTCAAACAGCGCTTGCGTGTCAAATATTAGTGCTTTTTGAACTGCTTGCTTTTTGAGAGTATATTTTTTTTGTGTGTGATTCTTGTGTAAGTATTTTTTATATGGACTGCCTGTAATCTGAAATAATAAGTAGTGTACATGTAAAGGTACCGTACCTATTCTGTTATTTCATAAAATTGTTAGTTGTACAATGCCCATAACGGAACTTAGTTAGCTCAGCGAAAAACAGTTGGCGAGAATAGGACTGATAGACCAGGTTGGTGTTGTGTTAGGGCTGTTATAGTAGGCAATAACCTACCGTAGGCCTTTTTGATTTGAACTTCTACACTACAGTCTATCACTAATACTACCAGACTAGCGTTTAGTGCTTGTTTTCATGGAGCAGTTGCTAATTCCTAACTTCTATAAGCTATACTATTGGTTTGGTTTAGATTTTATGCCTACTTGAAATTGTAGCCTATCTATTATCTACTATTATTTTCAGTTTCATCCTGTTTACACTTTTTATAAGCTTTAATGCTTTTCCAAATCAAATTTTATAAATTCCTACTACAACCTATCAACATAATTTTGAGTTAGTTTTAGAGTAAGTATTTCAGTTTGAGTTCGATTTGTAAGGATCCGATTAGAATTAATAAAAACATAGATAGAAATTTTTGGTGAAATAAAGCCTTCCTTTTTGTTTTTACTATTTGCAGTAGCCTACTAGTCTAGTACTAATGGTGTAGTTATCTGTAACAAGTAAAACATCTATCAATTTTATTCTGGTGCTACTGCTAGTGATTCTGCTTCTGCTTGGAAAAAAGCCTTGATCATGATGAACGTCGTTATGATGAATCTGAATTGCTTTCTGCAAAAAATTTGCCCTATCAATTTGAGCTTACGTACTCGAAAAAGCAACTTGAAGCAACCCGTAAAGCCAAAGAGGTTGGAAAATTTTGTACTGTGTGGTTAGCCTACTGCTGATCAGCACGAAATTTTAGAAAGTAGTATAAGTTTGACTAGTTGAAGTTTGTTGATAAAATATTGTACTATTCAGACAGCATGTAAACTAGTTTAAATCTGAAATAGTAAAATTTTTAAAAAGCACTTTTTTAACATTGTGGATGTAAGTTGTGAGATCATGTTTTACGCGCACAGATTTCATTCAACTTTTTTAATGCGCAATGCATCAAATCTTTCATTATGCTCGCTGTATTACGCCGAAGTGTGTAATGAGTTCGCGGGGCCCATCTCCACGTCATTGCACCCGAGCAAGACGGCTCGTTTCAAAGAAATTTTGGAGCAGTGACGAGCCATTGGCAACACTGTGTCTGATTTGACTGTTATTTAAACCTCTGACCTCTCACTCCAGAAATGAACGCGGCACCGCTCGACCAACTGGCTGGTCTGTGCTGTCTATAACGGTACATACTATTTATATTTTAAGCCTAGCCAAGATCAAGATAGTCGAAACCACTTAGTTGTGTAGTGATAGCAATGTTAAGGTTGACATTTTTGGCATTATGTATGTCTTTTAATAGCGTATGCCATCAGCAGCTGCCGTAGAACCTGATTTAGTTTGGGATTACGATTCTGACTCTAGCGGTTGTGAAAAATAGCGCAAGTCTAGTGGTGATGGATTGCTTAAAATTCAAAAATGGTAAGTGAATGCTTTTCACAGTGAAATATCTAAAAACTAAACTTACTGACTAAAAGAGAGTTTTCATCTTTAAGCTTACCAATATATTCTTGTTTACCTTTTGGTGCTGGTACGCAAGGTCAAAATAAAAGCATTTTTTAAAAGTGTGGCTTTTCAGAAATGATTTTTAATACTTTTTTTTTTATGAATCATGATCCCAATGCGGATTGGCACAAAGCCTTTACCGAATTACTCTACTGGGGTGTTTGCCTGTGCATTTTGAAGCTGCAAATCTGAAAATATGTTGCAGGTGTAACTGCGAATATTGCTAAGTAATGCAGACTACACAGGAATGTATTTGTTGTCATAATGTTCCTGAAGTAAACCAGAAGAGACTCGAAAAAGATGTCTCGTCTATTATAGATTCGTCAGGACTTTGTGCCAACTGTTTGGATTTGGATGTTTTGGAAACATCTTTCTATGAATTCAAGGAATTGCATTTTCCCCAGAAAATAATCAACTCGTGCTTGAGTAAGTTAATTATTTCAGGTTTTGTAATAAAACGGACATTGGACAATGCATGTTTTCATTCTGGTATACTGTACATTTTACAAATACAACTTTAGCAATTGGAATATTTTATTGTCCTTTATTCCTTAAAGTAAAATTTGCTTTTTATTTTGAACAACAATTTAATGACATGATTATACTGCACTCCACTCAGCTTGAATGGATTTCCTAACGCTATAACTTTGTTGTCCCTTTCTTTTGAACAATTTCATGCTGGTACTCTTATTTTAATTAAGAGAACATCAATTGTACATTTGCGTTTATTAATTGTATGGATATTACCACTACAGGTGTTTAGTCATCATCCTGCTTGTTTTTTTCAAACATTAAGATTTACCGAACAGGTTTGGGCTCCGTGGTGCACTCATTGAGAGTATGCCATTATGAAGTGTGTTTTTGCATGTCCAGTTTGTCCACTTTTCAGAGCTGGTTCTTGTTGCTGAAGCACGTCAGAGAAAATGCTACATTTAATCACAAAAGAACTGTGGAAATCAGAGTTTATGAGTTGGCGATGTTTTTTTGGTGATATATAATCAGTAATGCTCTTCTAATTCAGTTAGAACCGGTTATATTTTAAACTAATAGAAAGTATCGATTCTCTGCTCATTACAGCACTGCATAGCATTATTGTTATTGGCTCGGTCCTTTGATAATTCGGCAAAGTTTACCAAAAGTGCCCAGCGTTGTGTTTTAACTTCTGACTGTACTTGAAATTTCTTTGGGGGTTGGTCTTTTGTTGGAGTAAGATCATGAACGTACGAGCTTTTGAGGGTTTTTGCAACCAGAAATTTAGTGCGTCTACTATATTGCCTCGCCACTTTCCAGCGTAAAATTAGACTACGGCTCTGCTTCTATGCTTATGATTGTTTGCCAAATGTGGACGACTAGTCCAGCTTAATATTGGTCGACTCATTTAACTCATGTAAGTGTTAGCCAGATGTCTAACTGGGAAATTTTCAGCTTTTGTCAAGTTGTCCCCCTACCAAAAAGGGTTTATCACTCGTGTTTTGTGATTATGTATTCATAAGATTTATGTTTATTTCTTGTGTTATTTTGGACCAGAAAGGAAATTTGGTTTAGGTAATCGGCTAGCAAAGCTAGATCACCACGAGAAGGTTGGAGAAGTACAGCTTTATCCTTTTTCTGACTTGACTTGTTATTTTTGTGCTCCTATCGATTCGTTAATTGCATTGTGGTGGTCAAGATTAAAACATGAATGAATGAAAAAGGCAAGTGCATTTTATTTGGATTTAAATTTTTTTGGTATTATTATGCTTTTAAAGGCATCTACTGGAATTGTGAAACCGTCAAATATTTTAACACACCCTATTGCTTTATGCAAGGTTGCATTTCCTTAATTTGTAACTGCAAAAATTGCAATGATGTAACAAATATCAAGATTTGTAATATGGAATTGTTTTGGGTGAAGCGTTTATGTTGGTTTGGCAGGACTATGGTATTTTACAGAACAGTCATTTATGCTGTTTTCATCATTCCAATATACAGTCAAGTTTTTTATTATTACAATAAATTAAGAATAAACGTCTATACCTAGTGTAGTATATACCAGTAGATTCGGTTCGGTGTACCCGCGTGTATACAGACAATTCTGTACAGGATACCCGGTTGGAGAGCACAATAGATAGATATCGTTCACACACTCTTACGCCAATTCCCATTAAATCCTGCTTGTGAGCAACAGGAGCCACCACACGGTGGCCGAGTGAATCGATTACCAAAAGGTCCCATAGCTGCTTAGCGGCTTTTTATTGTAGAGTAATGCCATGCCGTAGCGTTGGAGAAGCTAATCTATGCGGTAGTGCACCTTCAGCCAAAGCAGGTTCTTTTGAAGTAATGTCGCTGCGATGGCGAGCTGTTGGCAACACTCTCTCCGATTTGACCGGTCTAGGATTTGAATCTCGTACCTTTATTCGTTCCAGAGTCGAATGCGTTACCACGTGACAAACTGGACTTTGAATCCAGCGATCCGTGTTCAAACAAATAAATTCCTAAATTTGATACAAAGCATTTGAATATATCTCTGGCTTACATTAAAGAACAGCTTGTTTGCAGTTCCAGCAATCAACCAATGTTTTTCTCAGTACAGCAATTTTATTATTGTGTAAATGCGTGCGTAAAGTTCAACATCATTATGTTTCACAGATGCAAAACTTCCCCGTACGATGTACTCGAAGGCCACTAAACTATGGGTGATAAAGAGTAAACAAAAATGGCATTTTACGCCACAGGATTGCTGCGAGACTAATGAAGCTCAAATATAAATTTCACCGTCTGTAACGGCAATTCTCATTTTTCCCTACTAACAACCGTTATCGAAAAGCAACGATCTAATTGCAAAATACTGAAATCCAATGCTGTATTTTAATTTGGTTGCATTTAACACGACAATTATTATGCAAAAGCGTTTATTTTGAATTGTGTTAAATGTTTTTGGTTGAAAAATCTGTAATTAAAACGACGGCTTTGAATTACTGTAAATGAATGCACGATATATACGGAATGTTACGCTATAGTACCCCAGCGATATGAAAAAAAGCGGCCACCATCGCCACATAACCATGCAAGTGTTGATTGCTTCCATCGTTCTGTTGAGGGCGACGAAAATTCAATATGCAGAGCTAGACGCAACAGCTAGTTAACGTGCTAGTGCTCAAAGCTACTCAGCCCGAACTGAAGTTTGGCAAACAAACTTGTTGCTTAAGTCGCGTCAACAGCTTTTGGTGAAATTGACCAGAAGTTAATTTACTTCAGCTTATTGCCGCAGGTGAGTTGACCCGCACAACTTCAAACTACGTTATCCTCAATTCGGGCAAAAGCCTTAACCCCGCCTGGAAAAGTATAGTAGTATCAAACACATGTTTTTTTGCTTACGAACGTAACGTGCTACATCATATTATTACTAGAAAGCATACTTGTATCGTGACTAAAATGTATGCAAATTCTAATATAGCAAGAGGTTTCACTCGCTATTACACCGCAAGAGTACTATTTTAACAGCGTATTTTTGAGGTGCCCTTAGGCTATCCAACCAACCTATGTAATAAATAACGTTTTAGATTGGTGGGAGCAGCAAGCCCAGGCGCTCAACCAGGATTTTGTTTAGGGTGGTTCAAACCTTAGCTTTTGTTAAGATTCTACCAATTCGGTACTAACCAAAAGAATAATCAATCTCGAATTCATGAAATTGAAGAAATTTTGCAACAGACAAACTGTAAATCCAAATATCATTAACCATTAAAGAAATACATACTGCTCGAGATAGTTTTTTTTTTGTTTTCTTTTTTAAAGAAAACTGTTTGAGGTAAAAAGGAGGTGCGTTAAACCTTGTTCGACTACTACCACTTTCTACCAAAATAGATTTAATTCGTTTGACTTTGTACCAATGGCAACCTTGTGTTTCCAAATTTCGTGACACTGGAAAAGGATGACTTTGCAAAATATTTCTGCAAATAAAGGAAGCAGTGGAACAAGGTTTGAGGCACCTCTATTACATCAAGTAGTTTTCTTTTCTTCATTAAAACCGATCTCGAGCAGTATCTCTTTCAAATCAAAATACGTTTCTAAACAGTGCCTTTTGTCTGTTGGCGTTCAGTCCCTGATAAAAATCAAAATAATAATATTAATGATAATTGCAATTTATATTCCTTTAAAGATAACACCAATAGGTGTCGATGCATCTAACTAAGGGGCCGTATAGTAGCCTTCAAATAGCGTTACAGAAATAAAAGTACTTAACAGAGATACTAACTCTACAGCAAAAAGCAGCAAATTACTGGCATCAAACAGTGGTAACACCCTTATAGGTTAAATTAAAATAATACGCTTTTAAACGTTTCTTGAAAAGGGACAAAGTTTCAATTTCACGCAAAGATAGGGGCAAGGAATTCCATACCTTGGGTAATGCATACGAAAACATAAGATTGGGATCTAACAAAGTTTAAGCTAGTTACCGATTATCACAATTAACACGCAAGCTGTATCTTGCCGAAACAGAACGAGAGTTGATTAAATTTTTCAAGTATCTAGGAGCATAATCATGAGGCACTTGCGTGAGCGAAATCACGAGCAAAGCAATTTTGAATTTAATGTAAAATTTAATTGGTAAAAAATGAAGGCTTTTTAAATGTGGTAGCATGCATACGCAAAGCAGAACTCCCAAGTCCAAAAATAAATCTCACAGCTGCATATAAACTTTAGTCGACTTGTGCAATAAACATTCTGGTGAGTTATAAAACAATGCAATGCAATAAGCAATATGGGACAATATCAAAAAATGAGCCAGCTGAACTTTTAGAGTTTAAGTAAGTTTATCCATATAAAAGAAAAGTTTATCCAGAAAACTTTTATTCTTAAAAACTGTGACTTTTTTCGGCCAATGTTTGCGGCTCAATTTTTGCCGACCTGTAATCTGTTCACAAATTCGTCATCTTGTTTTTATTTAAGTTTTAAAAATCCCCTTGAAATGACGGATTCTGCTGTACCTGTAGTTGCATTATATTGAGAAATAACATTTTAGTTCGGTGCCGCTAACACACGGACCCCGTAATCCCTAAGAAATGCGGTAGCATTGCCAGTCGCTTTTAGTCCGTGGACCGTTGTCTGATCTTCGTTGCTAAAAAGCATTTCCAAGCAAACATATTTTATGTTCTTCAAATTATACATACCGACGCGGCAGGACAAAATCAAAGACAAAAAATACAATACAAAATACAGCAATTTCGTGTTGTAATAGTAAAGCATCTTTTCAAAATTCAATTCATATTATCCTTTAAAAGCGTGTTTTCTTTCGAAGCTTTTTTGAATAGCTTACGCGAATATTTGACGGATGCAAGATTGATATACCTCCAAATTCTGCGGAGTCGGCATGATGCAGATAAATCTTAGTGGTGGTTAATTTTGAATTGCTTTGAGTCATATGCTTTCGCAGCTGAGAATATCAATTTTAACAGCTTCAGATACACTATAAAATTATTTTCTTTGAAAAGTTGTTGTTCCAACCATCTCAATTGACTAAGCAATTTTCGAGCAATTGTTTGATATTGTTATTAACCATTGGTATGTTGTCTGGAGTCTACTTTTTTACACCTCTGTCGTAAGCTGCAGAGTCCATTCTTACATCACGGATAAAAGTTGATTCTACGAGATCAATTTCTTGTGGTGAAAACAATTGATCACGAACAAACTGGTGTTTTTAACCCTAAAAATATGGCACGTTGTTACATTAAGATAAGTAAAATGCAATACTTCGCTCAAGCTTAGTAAAATTACTACGGTACAGCAACAATTATTATAAAGTGGTAAATCGAAATGTGTAAACACAGGCAAAAATTTTCAATTAGACAAATGAATGCTGGAAGATTTTTGTGATTAAGTAACAAACAACAATTTTAAGCGCGTTCAAATGAGATAATTCTTCGGTAACCGTAAGTTTTTACAGCCACTTGTCCTGGCAAAAACTGCTAAAGGATACAGTCCCTAGCAAAGTAATCTCAGGAGCAGGAGTTAATCTTCAACAGTTTTTCGTTCAAACAAATTGACCCAACCAACTTTAATACAATATTCTGCAAATATCGTGGGTTTGCTACGTTGATTTTAATGCAAGTTTGACAGTGCTTCAGAAAAATACAAGAACATACATCAAGTGAGCGAACAGTCAAGCGCTTGCTTTGCTACAAAACGGCGCAGAGACGACACTGTTAAATCGTTAATAAGCCCTGTTTATATCACCACCGAAAAAATGAAACGGTATTACCGTTTTTATATTTCCACTTTTCAAAGACCTGAAAATGCGTGCGTGTAAGTAATGCCAAAACTGTGCCGAATTATCAAAGGACCGAGCCAATAACAATAATGCTATGCAGTGCTGTAATGAGCAGAGAATCGATACTTTCTATTAGTTTAAAATATAACCGGTTCTAACTGAATTAGAAGAGCATTACTGATTATATATCACCAAAAAAACATCGCCAACTCATAAACTCTGATTTCCACAGTTCTTTTGTGATTAAATGTAGCATTTTCTCTGACGTGCTTCAGCAACAAGAACCAGCTCTGAAAAGTGGACAAACTGGACATGCAAAAACACACTTCATAATGGCATACTCTCAATGAGTGCACCACGGAGCCCAAACCTGTTCGGTAAATCTTAATGTTTGAAAAAAACAAGCAGGATGATGACTAAACACCTGTAGTGGTAATATCCATACAATTAATAAACGCAAATGTACAATTGATGTTCTCTTAATTAAAATAAGAGTACCAGCATGAAATTGTTCAAAAGAAAGGGACAACAAAGTTATAGCGTTAGGAAATCCATTCAAGCTGAGTGGAGTGCAGTATAATCATGTCATTAAATTGTTGTTCAAAATAAAAAGCAAATTTTACTTTAAGGAATAAAGGACAATAAAATATTCCAATTGCTAAAGTTGTATTTGTAAAATGTACAGTATACCAGAATGAAAACATGCATTGTCCAATGTCCGTTTTATTACAAAACCTGAAATAATTAACTTACTCAAGCACGAGTTGATTATTTTCTGGGGAAAATGCAATTCCTTGAATTCATAGAAAGATGTTTCCAAAACATCCAAATCCAAACAGTTGGCACAAAGTCCTGACGAATCTATAATAGACGAGACATCTTTTTCGAGTCTCTTCTGGTTTACTTCAGGAACATTATGACAACAAATACATTCCTGTGTAGTCTGCATTACTTAGCAATATTCGCAGTTACACCTGCAACATATTTTCAGATTTGCAGCTTCAAAATGCACAGGCAAACACCCCAGTAGAGTAATTCGGTAAAGGCTTTGTGCCAATCCGCATTGGGATCATGATTCATAAAAAAAAAAGTATTAAAAATCATTTCTGAAAAGCCACACTTTTAAAAAATGCTTTTATTTTGACCTTGCGTACCAGCACCAAAAGGTAAACAAGAATATATTGGTAAGCTTAAAGATGAAAACTCTCTTTTAGTCAGTAAGTTTAGTTTTTAGATATTTCACTGTGAAAAGCATTCGCTTACCATTTTTGAATTTTAAGCAATCCATCACCACTAGACTTGCGCTATTTTTCACAACCGCTAGAGTCAGAATCGTAATCCCAAACTAAATCAGGTCCTACGGCAGCTGCTGATGGCATACGCTATTAAAAGACATACATAATGCCAAAAATGTCAACCTTAACATTGCTATCACTACACAACTAAGTGGTTTCGACTATCTTGATCTTGGCTAGGCTTAAAATATAAATAGTATGTACCGTTATAGACAGCACAGACCAGCCAGTTGGTCGAGCGGTGCCGCGTTCATTTCTGGAGTGAGAGGTCAGAGGTTTAAATAACAGTCAAATCAGACACAGTGTTGCCAATGGCTCGTCACTGCTCCAAAATTTCTTTGAAACGAGCCGTCTTGCTCGGGTGCAATGACGTGGAGATGGGCCCCGCGAACTCATTACACACTTCGGCGTAATACAGCGAGCATAATGAAAGATTTGATGCATTGCGCATTAAAAAAGTTGAATGAAATCTGTGCGCGTAAAACATGATCTCACAACTTACATCCACAATGTTAAAAAAGTGCTTTTTAAAAATTTTACTATTTCAGATTTAAACTAGTTTACATGCTGTCTGAATAGTACAATATTTTATCAACAAACTTCAACTAGTCAAACTTATACTACTTTCTAAAATTTCGTGCTGATCAGCAGTAGGCTAACCACACAGTACAAAATTTTCCAACCTCTTTGGCTTTACGGGTTGCTTCAAGTTGCTTTTTCGAGTACGTAAGCTCAAATTGATAGGGCAAATTTTTTGCAGAAAGCAATTCAGATTCATCATAACGACGTTCATCATGATCAAGGCTTTTTTCCAAGCAGAAGCAGAATCACTAGCAGTAGCACCAGAATAAAATTGATAGATGTTTTACTTGTTACAGATAACTACACCATTAGTACTAGACTAGTAGGCTACTGCAAATAGTAAAAACAAAAAGGAAGGCTTTATTTCACCAAAAATTTCTATCTATGTTTTTATTAATTCTAATCGGATCCTTACAAATCGAACTCAAACTGAAATACTTACTCTAAAACTAACTCAAAATTATGTTGATAGGTTGTAGTAGGAATTTATAAAATTTGATTTGGAAAAGCATTAAAGCTTATAAAAAGTGTAAACAGGATGAAACTGAAAATAATAGTAGATAATAGATAGGCTACAATTTCAAGTAGGCATAAAATCTAAACCAAACCAATAGTATAGCTTATAGAAGTTAGGAATTAGCAACTGCTCCATGAAAACAAGCACTAAACGCTAGTCTGGTAGTATTAGTGATAGACTGTAGTGTAGAAGTTCAAATCAAAAAGGCCTACGGTAGGTTATTGCCTACTATAACAGCCCTAACACAACACCAACCTGGTCTATCAGTCCTATTCGGATAGCGCTCGTGGGAAGCAGACGCATTTTTTTTGCTCTGGAGCTGCTGTACGAAGTTTCTTTTTTTTTAGTTGGAAAGTGGGCTATAACCGCTGAATTTTGGTCAAAAATATTTTTTGGATGGTGCAGCATACTTTGGTAAAGTTTTAGAAGAGAGCAGTTTTCTGAAATTGTGAATTATAACGAAAAAATTTAAAACAGTCTCAGCTCAGAGTCAACAACTTTAGTTCAGTACAGATTGGAAGCCATTTAATTTTTATTACGTCACAAACCAAAAATGCCGAAACGAGACAGTGTTAAAATCTCAGAAAAAGTGTTAAAAAGACTTGAAGAGAAAATCAGAAAGCAAATTTTACATGATATTGGCGATGTAGTTACCGCAAAGTGCAAGGAATTTTTGGAAAAGCATTGTGCCAAGAGTAGCAATAATAATAACTGGCCAGATTTAACAAAATCAGATGATTGGAAGGGTGAGGTACCGGTTGTCACTCAAGAGATAGAATTTTTAAAAAATTCCTTAGCTCTACTGCAAAAGGATTGCAACAAATTGTCCGATAAAACAGATCATATTCTAGGCAGCGTTACGTTTATTGCTGATGAGTATGATGACTTGTATCGAAAAGTTTCTGAAATATCCCAACTCTCCAACAATATTTCAAATTTACAATTATCAGTCAATGCAATCAACAACAGGCAAGTAGAAACTGAGCTTCAATTAGACCAGCTGGAACAATATGGACGAAGAGAGAATTTAGAAATTCATGGAATTCCTGTTACCAAGAATGAAAATACCTGGCGAATTGTTAAGGATTTAGCTATATCTCTAAACGTTGAACTTGATGATGCACACATTTCAACTTGTCATCGTATGCCGCCGCCGCAAACCCCGAAATCCACCAAGAGGAAATCACATACAGGTACGTCTAGATCTGGAAACATTTCCAGCGCACAACATCCCGCAATCATTGTCCGGTTTTCCAATCGTGACAAAAGAAACGAACTTTATGGAAAACGCAAATTACTTAACAAAATTCAGTCTGGCAAAATTAATTCTAGTCTTGATTCTACCTAAATAAGAGAAAATTTGACGGCCTACCGAAAAATGCTACTAAACGAAGCAGTTAAGGCTAAAAAACTATTGAATTTTAAATTCATTTGGACTTCCCAGGGTCGGATCCGTCTCAGAAAAGATTCAGAAAGCAGAATAATCAACGTAAATTCGCTTTCTGACTTATCTAAGATAGGTTACTCTGACCCCGACGTAGGCCAAAAAAGGCATTAAATTAGCATAAATTTCGTGTAGCCTAATTTATTGAAATTTGTAATAAGTTTATCGGAGAATAATAATATTATGCAAATGTTCACATGTGTTAATTGTAAAAAGTCACTGTACAACAGTGTTATTGGAGTTGGTATCTGTAATGGTTGCTGTGCTGTCGAATTGCCCTTTTTTGCTACAAGTAATATTGAATTTGAATTGCTTACGAACAACAAATGGGCAGACTCAGGGAGCAGATATGATGAGTATCACCTTCCCCAAAAATTAGCCAACAAGTCATTACATGCTAGTCCCAATGATTTTTTTCTCCTACATTTCAACGTTAGAAGCTTATCTAAAAATAAAGATAAAATTGACGAGTTTTTACATGATTTTGAACGTTTACCTGATTTAGTGGCTATTTCGGAAACTAAACTAAATGAAAACAGTGCAAGTAATATTAGTATACCAAATTATTGCTTTTTGCGTAATGACTCTCCTTCAAATGCTGGTGGTGTTGGTATTTACATCAAGGAGTCGTTTAAATTTAAAATACGCAAAGAACTTTCTCTCAACATTTCAAATTGTGAGGATCTATGGATCGAAATTGAAACCAACCAGCCAAACAAATCATTCGTATGTGCTGTTGTTTACAGGCACCCCAACAAAAATATACAAGCATTTCAAAATAAGCTATGTGATACTCTGCTGTCCTTGGAAAATGAAAAAATTTCGTATATAGTTTGTGGTGATATGAATGTCAATTTTTCTGACAATAAAAGCAAAATAATCAGGGAATATACTAATTCCTTGAATTCCGTTGGATGCCTTTCTCTGATTGATATCCCCACTAGATTTTCAGACACTGGTGCGTGCAAACCTTCCATACTAGATCATATCTACACTAATGTAAATAAATCAAGAGCCAAAAGTGGAGTGTGCATTTATGATATTTCGGACCATTTTCCAATCTTTTTTATTCTGGAAAGGAGTAAACTCTCATCTAAAACAGAAAAAAAATTAACTAGATGCACGAAAAGTTTCAATCTTGAAAACTTCTTATTTGATCTAAATTACCAATTATCAACAAATATGTTTGATTCCAAAAAATCCAGGGTTGATGATGACGTAAAATGCTTAAACGACACTTTTATTGCAGTATTAGATAAACATGCCCCGTTGCGTAATATGACCAGAAAAGAAATGAAATTAAACTCTAAACCATGGATTACAAAAGGGCTCCTCACTTCTATTAAGACCAAGAACAAGCTTTTCAGAAAATATGTTAAAAACAACAATCAAGAAAATAAAATGAACTACAAAAAGTATCTTAATAAACTTACACATATCAAGAATTTAGCAAAACGCATGTATTATGAAAAACAAATCAAAGAGAATCATCAAGATTCATCCAAAACGTGGAAAATTATAAAAGAAATAATTAACTATCAACAATCTCCAAGAAAATCTAAATTGCCCTCTACTATTACAATTGATGGTCAGAACTACAACACAAGCTCCAAATCTTTTCTTAACAAACTATGCGAGTTTTTTGCTAATATTGGTGCTAACATGATCAGTAAAAATAATCAAGAATCGTCTCATCAAATAAACATTCACAGTAAACGTTGTATGCAAAGTTTTGTAATGCATGAAATTTCTGAAGATGAAGTGAGAACATCCATAAACAACGTCAAAGCACATACAGCGCATGGATTTGATCACATTCCAGCAAAATTCATCAAAACTGCTGCATGTGTTCTTACTCCATTTCTAGCAAGAATATTTAACAAATGTGTTGAACAAGAAACTTTTCCAAATGATTATAAAATAGCGTATGTAGTGCCTATTCCTAAAGTTTCATCTCCACAAACATTTGGTGACTTTCGACCCATTTCACTTTTACCAATTTTTTCTAAACTTTTTGAAAAGATAATAGAAATTAGGATGAGAAACTTTCTGAATAAAAATGATATTTTAACCGCTTCGCAATACGGTTTTAAAACAAACAGTTCGACTGAATTAGCCATTACAACTTTATATGATAAAGTACTGGATAATTTAAACAACAAAAAAACTACATGCTCTATTTTTCTTGATCTAAAAAAAGCATTCGACTCGGTTAGTCATGATATCTTACTCAAAAAGCTGGAGCATTATGGCTTTCGTGGTAGTGTATGGAAATTGTTAAATTCATATCTAAAAGATCGTAAAATCTGCACGAAAGTTGACAACAGCATTTCTAAGTTGCACAGTGTTAAATTTGGGGTTCCTCAGGGTTCAGTTTTGGGACCGCTTTTTTTCTTGCTTTATGTTAATGATTTGCCAAAAGCATCACACTTTGAAACCACTTTATTTGCTGATGACACAAATCTCCATTTATCGCACAGCAATGTTAAGACTCTTCAAGTCCAAGTCTCACTGGAGATGAAAAATATAGAAAATTGGATAAGTGAAAATAAATTAACTATTAACTACAAAAAAAGTGCTTTCATGGTGATTAGTAACACCTCGAATTCAAACTCTGATTTTCAAATTTCTATAAATCATAATCTTATCGAAAGAACTAACACTGTAAAATATCTAGGAGTTTATTTGAATAGTGATTTATCCTGGAAAACTCATATAGACTACCTTGCAAAAAGACTGTCAAAAGTTTGTGGCATGATTTACAAATTGCGTCATTTTGTTCCGACGCGTACTCTAAAAGTAGTATACTTTAGCATGTTTAACTCAGTTCTTCAATACTCTTTGCTTAATTGGGGAAGAGCATGTAAAAGTCACTTACAGAAATTATCTATTTTACAGAACAAAATTATAAGGGCTTGTCTTTTTTGTTCTAGACGTGATTCAACGGCATTACTGTACTCCAAATTTGGTGTTTTAAAACTCGAAGATATGATAAATATGGAAATTGCCAAATTTATGTTCAAGTTTTACAACAAAATGTTACCCAATTCGTTTGACTCTTACTTTACCAAACTTGACAGCATTCACAGTTATAATACTCGACAAAAAAGTACAAATGAATTTTTTTACTATCGTGCCAGAACTGAAATGGGAAAAAAGAAACTTCATCATATCTGCTTAAAAGTCTGGAAAAATATCCCTAAAAAAGATCGAGATGTCTCGTTCTACAGATTTAAAAAGTTATTTAAAATAAATTGCTTATCAAAATATGAGAAAATGTAGCAGTTTCATGAAAAATGCTCTTATTTACGATCTAGTTATATAAGAGAAACGCTCCAGGTTGTGTTTAGTTTTCATTACTTGAATATACAGTTGAAACCGGCTATTACGACCTCTAAACGGATCGCAAAAAAAAATGTCGTTGAAAGCAAATTGTCGTTACACCGGTAGAAATTCTACTGGTAGGAATACTGTATCGGAACCAACAAAAATGTGTTGTTAAAAGCGAATAGTAGTTATAGCCAATGTCGTAATATTCAGTTTCTACTGTATCTGCCTTCTTTTTTAAAAACAATCGTAAAAGAGGACTCGAAGAGTTTTTTTTTTTTTTACGGTAATTGGGTAGTGGGTGGTATGTTTATTGTGTATTGGTTTCTGATTGTGAGCTGTAATACTAAGTTGTGTTGTTTTTTTTTTTTTTTTTTTTCTTTTTTACGGTGAGGTGTGTAAATTTTGTCTGTTTTAGTTTTTTTTTTTTTCTTTGTCTTTTGGGTGGGGCTTTCGGTTGGTTGTGTTTGTTTCCTACTATCATAGTCGTTTACGCTACAACAATTCAGGTTAATGTGTTTCAAGACGGGCTTGTAGGAAATAGATGCAACCGATCCTTGGGCTTGACCTTAAAATTAACAGTGTTCGACGTTACGCCGTCGGTGATTTCTTCATGGGACCGCATTGCAGCTTGCCAGTACCTTTTCTTTTTTTTTATATGAAAATACTTTTTTTTTTTAGTAAATGTTGTTCAGTTAACAACATTGCTTGATATAGTTGTGGGCGGACGCTTGGGTGTAAATTTTTTCCCGCCTACAGCAACATCTGACTTCGCAGGCCCGCCTCGGACTGGGATGCTTTTGCTTGGAATTGTTGTAATTAGGATTGGGTGGGTAACTTTAACCTATTTTTTTTGTTATGTTGTTCGGCCTGTGGCGTCGGATGTTAGATGGGGAAATGAGTGTTCAAATGCTTACCTACTTTGCGTTATTTCGTATTATGATTTACTGCCAAGTTTAAGTTTACGCCTATTACAGTTAAGTATTGCTATAGGTGCAGTTGACTAAGATGACCGAATGGTCTTTTCACTGATTCCTTCCTGCGTACTTTTAACGTTTGGTAAAATAAACTTGACTTGACTTGACTTGACTTCTTGCCAACTGTTTTTCGCTGAGCTAACTAAGTTCCGTTATGGGCATTGTACAACCAACAATTTTATGAAATAACAGAATAGGTACGGTACCTTTACATGTACGCTACTTATTATTTCAGATTACAGGCAGTCCATATGAAAAATACTTACACAAGAATCACACACAAAAAAAATATACTCTCAAAAAGCAAGCAGTTCAAAAAGCACTAATATTTGGCACGCAAGCGCTGTTTGAATAATTTAAAATACTCAGAATCGTAAAAAGCATCAGAATCCATCAGATTTGCAATGAGACAATTCTCAAATTGCAGTACTCGACTGACAAATGAAAACATGTATTTTCGTTGCTAAACTGCAAAAGTAGTTATTTCACATGAAAACTGTAATTTACGAGCACTAATAAAACGAGGTAAATTATGAAGACTTCCATAGGCATCATAGCATAGGCGTAGCCAGGATTTTTGATTGGGGGGGGGGGGGGGCGAACTACAAATAACATGCAGTGACGTCCTCAGAAACTTTGAAAGAGGAATTTTTTGTTTGGCAAAGCTATCACAGAATGGAAGATCAGAAGCTGTGGCCTGGTGTTGGCACGTAACTAGGAACTCGTTGAAGGAGTGGGCTTAAACCAATAGTTAAAATGCAAAAATGTCTAAATTGAGAGACGTGTTTGAGTAAAGAAGTGTACTGTAATTCAAACGTATCACAGACGGGGGTCTGGGGGACCAGTCCCCAGCCGCTGGGCAATTTTTTGTAATTTTTTGAAAAAAAACTTTTTTAATACCATTATATCACATTTCGAACGTATTCAGATGAATACAATACTACAATATTTTTAATACCATTATATCACATTTCGAACGTATTCAGATGAATAAATTGGTTGGCAAAAATTAAATCGAGGGGGCCCGGGCCCCCTAGATCAATATTATTGTCGGGGGCCTATCTAACTTGGGGGCCATTTAAATATTACTGTAAGGAGTCTATTTAAATTGGGGGCCATTAAAAAATATTGTAGGGGGCCTATTTAAATTGGTTGGCAAAAATTAAATTGAGGGGGCCCGGGCCCCCTGGATCAATATCATTGTTAATTACTGCTGAACGCATGCACTGTTGTACGCGAAGATGCTAAAAGAAACTGAAAATAAAGAAACAATAGTCTTTTTTGTGACATTTTTATCATTGGTAGCATTGCAATGGGGGGCTTGGGCCCTCTGCCCCCCTGGCTACGCTTATGCATCATAGTAGGCTACTTTAATTCAATTGTATGGCGACTTACGAAAGTTATTCAAAAGATGGCAAGCATAAAAAGGCATACAATAACTGCAAAACAACATATTTTTTAGCACATTAGAACACTTTGAAAATTTAACTTCAAAAAACTAATGTGCAGTATCAGATATATACCATATTAAATGTAGGCTAATCTCAGATCTGAAATCAGAAACTATGCAATAATACAGTAGGCCTAATCTAATACCCATAACTTATTAACTAGTGTAGTAGCAATAAGTAGCCTAGCCAAGTCTGAAAACTTGGCTACCGCTATTGGTACCTGCAGACCTACGCTACTACTTAGTGCTGATTTACAATATGATTGTTCTTGGCTTCAAATTTTATATCATTCATAGGCTAAAACATCACTAAGGTGGTTTAACTTCGATACAACAGATTATATCACGCGTATAATGCGACCGATGAATTTAGTTTGAACTACAATTGCTGTTTAAAGCAAAATTCTATTACCTTGCTCATCGAACATCGCGTTCCTTAGTCAGCAAAAAATTTTTGCAAACTCTTGCCTGTCGTGACGTCGCAAATTGATACGGAGTCAAACGGAGTAAAATGAATTTTCGCGGATAAGGAGAACTTGGGAGAAATATTTGGGGCACGTCTTTATTACCTCAAATAGTTCTCATTTCTTCAATAAAACCGATTTCGAGCAGTATCTTTTTAATTGTCATTTATGTTCTGTTTTTCTGTAGAAAATTACGTTGGCAAGGTAGCAATTTATATATTTTCGGAAAGTGAATCACCCATGGCAGTTTTTGGAACTTGATGTTGTAGTTCAGCTTGCATTTTAAGCACCTTTTTTTTAAGTCCATAGCTATTTTTTTTGCTTCAAATTCCAGAGCTGGGCACTCGCTACTTAAAAGTAGCGCCGCTGCCGCTATTTGGCAAAAAAAGCAGGGGCGCTGCCGCTTATCGCTACTTAAATGAAAAAGTAGCGCCACTGCTGCTTTAAAAATATAATTAGTAAAAGAACGGTGGCATTCAAGTACGGTACCTACAGCGGCGTCGCTGAGGATGGTGACACCCGGGGCAAAATTTTGTGGTGTAACCCTTCATAGTATATAGTAAGCTGCAAAAAATTTTATTCTAAAGATAACAGTGATATTTCATAAGTGTAGATAGAGGTTGTTTTGGAAGAATAACTCAAATTGAAGCTTATTTTGATCAAAATTAATGCTTTCAAAACGTGGCATTGAAATTAACAGTGCAAAGGCATGATTAATTTAATTGCATGAATAGCAATGACTACAAGAGAGATGCTTGCTAATGGTAAAATTTCAGTACTCATATTTACAAGCTGGAAAATCGTAAAATGTAATTGCTCATTAAAACTCACAGAAGTGGCTCATTTCGCCTGTATTTAATAAAAAATTTATTTAGATACACTAAAGGGGGGAAGTGGAACAATATTTAAGTCGAAGTAATTGTGATTAACTACTATTAAATAGCCACCCTCTATTCTTGAGCTCATTTCTTTCTTTGATGAAACATATCATTCAGCATTTTTCAACATGCGATCAAATTTTATGCTTAGTTTTGGCCATTTTTCAATATTTTTGACAAATTATAGCGTCCTTTTTAAATAAATGTTTCAAAAGACGTTTTAAATCATTGTTTGTCCATTCCTGGGTGCAAAACACTTCCAATGTTATGAAATTTATCGTTGGTTTCTTTTTTTGTTGGTATTATAAAATGGTGTCACCCCAAAATAGTGACACTCGGGGCGGGCCGCCCCCCAGCTCCATAATGGCGCCAATGTCTCTGTGGAATTTTGTTGTTTGCAAATCTTTCAAAACAATTACAACTGATAAACTTCATCAACGCATTGATTATTACAGTGTATTAATTTACACACAAAGTTCGATTTGGTACTTTACCAGACCACATTATTCTTTCAATTTTGGTTCAGAAAAAATAGGACCACGTACAATAAAACAACGACAAAACGTCACAAAGGTAGCATTGTTTGGTCTACTAAACTAAAATAACGCGGTAGCAAGAGCTGAGTGAAAAAAAAAGCAGAGAATAAAGACTACAAACGGTAACATGTAAATATGTTAATTGATAAAAGTCTTGAAAAAGTTTATTTGCATTAGCGGCATACTATTTGCTTAAAATAGAGCGCGAAAGCACTGCCGCTTTCTTGACTCAGAAAACAGCGGCGCTGCCGCTACGGCTACCAGAAAATTAACGGCGCTAGTGGTGCCTCTGTGCCCATCACTGCCAAATTCTTGCTTTGCATTATGCAACCGCGTAAAGACTTGCTACTTTTAGTCAGTCCTTTTTGTAACGAATTCACAATTTTTCTCTTATTACTTTTCTCTGCCCCCTTATATCTGCATCCAAAGTTTTTCTAAAAAATCTGGAACCCTGCCTCTTTGTTTTCTAATTGTAGCATTGTCGCCTTGCAGTGAGTTCCAGACCATGCTGTCTTCCTAAGAATGAGTTTGCTGATTGCTGGTCATGGCTGGAGCGTCCTTGCCTGCTGATGTGGTTTCTAGCCATCTTCCCCTAAATGTGGTTCTATGAGAGGGGCAACCCAATACAGTGTGTACTGCAAGTGGAGAAGCACCATTCTGTATTTCCAACTACATTACCATTTCCTTAAGTTTTTTTTTTTTTTTCAGAAAAATCCTTTCCGTCTTTCCCCAAATACACAACAAAATTTGCCGCTTTTGCTGCAGTGCCATGACCGCAGAATCAAGTTATCTACATTGGATTAGTTGAAGGAACTCTTTTTGAATTGGCTATGGATAGTGGACACCCTCTACTGAACAGAATCTTAACCATCTTCTCGATTGTCCTGCTTCTGAGCCATTACAAAGGGTTGTTTTGGGCTATTCTTTTATTTTTGAACTTCTGTTCAGACCTGACAGTGCGGCTCAAATTTTGGGTCACCGCGGAGTTATTCTGCGCCCCCATCTTTTGAAAAATTCTTGGTAGCACCATCACCATGGCTTATCATCCAAAACACTCTAACCTAAGGTTAGATGCGTGGCTTGATCGGTTTTGCCATTTTCTAATTGCAATGAATCGATGCTTTGGGCCAACGTCAGGAGACGAAAGATTACGAAAGACTAAGTCACACAAATACCGTGCGTTCAAGGTCCAATCACAGATAAAAATTGCTTTAAAACTTTTCATGGTAAATTTCTTGATGATAGTTTTTTCGGCCTGTAACTTGATTAATTTTTTGGTAAATAATGGGTCCAAGTTTCAATCTTCTTTCATATTAAATATTCGTCTAAAAATAGTTTGGCTGTTTAAAAAATAAGCTAGCTTGCCGAGAACAAAAAACGTAAAAATTGTATGAAATAATATATGGGTTGGTACACAATGTGTACAAATGTACACTACTTTGCATATTAGTAAAGTAAGAGCCAAAATTAAAATTTATTATTGTTTCAGTAAATGCACTTCCTGCAAAAACAAAAAAAAAAATTTTGATTACGGTTTTCACATATGTTTCAATTTGCCAAACAATTTTTTGTAAGTGTTGAATTCTTAAATTGAAGATATGCTCCGACTTGCCAATCAGAACCGTTTGGTGTTTTTTGCACGGCAGCGATGTGGAGTTTTATAGCCAAATTCAACAACGCGTAGGAGACCTACGCCAAACTCTCCCAATCCCTTTCTCCTTGTACTAGCTGAACACTTGATTTACTGATTTTTTAATGAAGATTATTATTATAATGAATAAAGAAAAGTACTAAAAAGAAAGTAGTCTCAAATTCGATGTAAAGACAATTCTAAGCCATTCTTCCTCTTTATAGGACTGTTTCCTCACAGTCAATACTCAAATCCATAAGCAAGGAGGGGGTTGCAAAATGCAATTCACCCAAGTTAAGCAGCTTAAACACGCTTCACAAAAACTGACACTGTTCACTTGACTCTTTTCAATCACTACTAAAGTCTCAAGCTCCAAGCACGACTTAAAATAGTTCAAAGCAGTGATAGCACATGGTAGATTGTCTTTGTTTAGCATTCAAAAGCCGGAAATTAAAAAACAAAACTATGCGGCTGGCAATCTAAAGTCGTCGCGAAAAACAAATAATGCAAAAGACCTTCTAACACAACTGAACGATTTTTAAAAGACGGCTTTAATAGATGTGCTAATTAACCCTAGAAGGCCCAAAGGGGTCAATTGACCCTTTTTGCTTCGTTTTTTTTCTAAAATAAACAAAATATGCTTGACATAGCAGGCTGAGATTTTTTGACTTTTATTTATTTTGGTTATTACATACCCCAAACAAATAACAAAAAAATTCGATGAAAAATTTGTGCAATTTTTTCCATTAATACGCCAAAGCCCAAAGGGGTCAATTAACCCCACAACCACTTGTTTGTATAAAGCTTCCAAAACATACAGCTGTGCTACTCCAATTTGATGAATTCTTTGCAGATTGGTGTTGAACATATGCCACAAACATAGTGAAAACAATTTTCAGACGAGTAACCAATAAATACATTAACAATAAACGTTTTTCTGAATTCCATACCATCGGAATTTTTTTGAGCTGGCTTTCAAACCACTTTGCAAAAAGTGCTTTCAATACGATATCACACAGCAATTCTAAATTATTATGCATTAAAGTCTGCTGTTTCTTGCTCACTGCTATGTGGCATTATTTTTTTGACAAAAATTTGTCTATATCTTTTTGCTATGAGCTTCTGGTACCACTTTTAGCAACCAATTGCAAATTCTATTTTTCAGCAGACATTGCTTACTTTATGGTAAAAGCAACGCAAACAATATAAAACCCTGGTTGTTTTAATAGGCATAGTAGGGTAAGAGTTTTATTATCCCATGCTAAGCTATCCCTACCTTGCCGACTAGGCCTATTGTACTTCCTTACCATATCTACTAAGCCTACTACGTCTACCATGCCTACCAATCCTATTATGCTTACTATGTCTACTATGGTTACTCAGCCTACTATGCAGGCCGGGTGCTATGCGGTCATTTGGAGTAGTGCCCCTCAAACCATTGCGGGTGCCCCCAGAGCGAGAAATATGCCCTTCAAGCGAGAAATGTGCCCCACAATAAAGTAGGAGGCCGAGTGCCACGGGCTGGCATTTCAAGGCTGTCTTCCCCCCCCAAATCACTGCTTGTGTCCCCTAACAGTGAGTAAAGTTTCTTCCTAGGACAAAAAAGCAGGTCAAATTAAATAAAATCCATGTAGTAGTTTAATATTTTGCGACAAAGACCTTTTTTTCTGTTTCTGTTTTGGTCTTTGATCCCGAATTTGAGGGCAAGAACCGAGTTCCACACTAAAGGACCCCATCGTGTCCTCTTTCGCCAGGCGAAAGAAGAATCCCGCTTGGCAAAAACTGGGCCCCGAACTAAAGAAACCAACCCGGAGCCACGGGGGGAGGAGTAGGATTGGCAATGAAGACTTTTTTTCTTCTTTTGGTCTTTAACCCCAACTTTGAGGGCAAAATTACTTTGGGTCTTTTCAAAAATTGTTCATGCCCAAAACACGCAACACTGGCGCCGCGCCTACTACTGGTTCAATGATCACTAATAGCCTGTCTACATGTGCACTTTTGGGAACCGGTGCTTAGTTCTAGTGCCTGAATTTTGCTGAGTCACCCACAAAAAAGGTTTTGTGTGTGACTCAGCAAACCTTTTTTGTGTGTGACTCAGCAAAATTCAGGCACTAAAACTAAGAACTGGTTCCCAAAAGTGCACATGTAAACAGGCTATAAGCCTACTAAGTCCGCTCAGCCTAAAAAGCTTACTATGTCTATTATGCCTACCTTGCTTTCTTTGCCAGCTTTGCTTACTAACAGACCTTGCTTGCTATGCCTAAAGATCTTGCCAGCATGTCTATATTACAAACAAAAACAACCCTTTAATTACAGCTTTGTTGTGGAACCTAAGCCACACTAGAGGTGCAGAAGGGTAAAAAGAGTGTTAATTAAATAATGTTTGACTTCGTTTGTTGTTAAATGATTTCAGAAAAAAACATAAACGAGGGTTATTTTATCAGCAAAATGCTTAAGAAATGCAATATGACGTGCTAGGGGTCAATTGACAAGTTCGGGTTTTCTTGAAGAAAAAAAATCTGGCTCTTCTAGGGTTAACAGCTTATTTCTGACATAGGATAATAGTTACTTAGTAATTTGACTTAAACACCGATCAGAGAACGACAAAGAACTCATCTATAAAGCCATAGGATTGTGAAAAAAACAGTCATCGATCCGACACAAATGCACAAACAAAGAGTTAAATCCGGTCTTCAGTCACAATTAGAAATTCAAGGCAGATTTTTTGTTATGACTTTAATAACATTGCGTGTGCGAAGAGGTTGACCACAGGTAAGTCCAAAACGTATTTCAATTCTTGCAACCTTGGGTTAAAGTTTCTAAGTGATCTGGCAAAAGAGAGGGGATGAAGCTCCGTCATCCCCACCTATGTTTGCTCCACGGCATGTAACCTTTTAAACTGATTTATGTACGGTGAACTTTGTATACAAAGTCCGTCCAAGCTTGTGCCATAATCACAAGCAGCACCATACATGAAATAAAACTTAAAAAACTTTTAAAGTTACATAATAAAAACCGCAATTATTTGCTTTATTTTAAAAAGTTCCTAACTCACATTCTTGGCCTTACATCAACAACAAAGCAACGGTAGAAAATGCTTCATTTATTTTAACTGCAAAGCGAAACGTGAAATTACTCAACTGCGACGTTAAATTGAGTACGCAAGCATTACGCTATTGCGTCACTATAAAGTGAAATCTCAACGGTAAGTTGTTGCTTCCAGAAAGTTTCTCTCAGTACTAGTATACTCCTCCTACACCCCACTTTGATAGTTCATCCTTGGAAAAATTTCATGCACTCTGGAGTGTATCATTCACCCTTTTAAAAAAACACTGCTCAAAGAGATATTTGCAGTAAATCGGTATATTTTCTTTTGAAGTTGAAAAGTTGCTTAACCCAACGAGACGAATATAGCCTACATTGCATGATATACATTTGTAAGTGACTTGTAGTACGAAAAATATATCTATATACTTTTTTATGAAGTTTCTTAAGCAAGAATTTTATTATCGTTAGTTAGAGATCTAATATGTAATAAAAATAAAACCATCAAGAAAAAATTGGATGGTGGTGCAAAACTTTAGAATTGTTTTAATCAGAATAGGTATTTCTTTGGGAGGTTTAATCTGGCACTTGCCAAGAAGTGACAAACAAAAAGCTTTAAACAAACAAGCAAAAAGATTTTTAAGTGATATAAAAAAAAATGCCGAGGCGAAGTTAATGCTAACAGCACCACAGAATTAAGCTATAAATTTCTCATTCATTTATTAACATATAGTATCAATTATCGAACATTTACGGCGTCTCACACTGAGTCCTTATCTGGATCTAAATGCAATAGTAATGTTTTCAAAACTTACGCCACACTCATATACAATAAAATAATCACTCACAAAATTTCGGTAGTTCCATACCTAAAGACCGAAATCAAAAACATGCTATTCTTTCTACTGAAAACTTCAAAGCAGTGAAATTAATTTAGTCACAACAAAAGAAGTTACAAAAAAAGGCAAAACCAACGAGTGATGAATTTTGTAGATTTCATCAACTATCATCAGAACTACAGAAAGTATAACAATCAGTAAACTGCACAATTTGATGAAATGCCAATCTAATAAACTCTGAATAAAACTAAAGTTCGCTGAACATCATTTGTTTGTTAAGTTTAGGGTTTTTTTTCACAAATTACAACTTCGTGAATTTTGGCTTTGTAGGAAGAAGAGCATTTACGAATTATGAAAAATTAAGGATAAATTTAATTTAGAAATTTTAATATACGAATCACAGTCGAGAATGTGTTCTTTAATAGTGCCCAACTTTGTACTGTAGGTGGTGTAAATAAGGATGTTTTTAATTTGTAATTTATTGTTCATTAGTTCTCTAATGATTCTGAAAAGTTGCTTCAAAGTTTTTCAAGGTTGGGCACTTTGCGCATCAGTTTGGAAATTTGCGGCTCATTTGGTTTGTTTGTTTCAGCTTGTTTTGCTTGATCAAAAAATCGACTCTAACTTTGGTTCAAGAATATTTTGGATTAATCTTTGTTTGCAAAAATATTTAGTAACTTGCAGATCACAATTTAGAATATTGTTTAGATGAGTACAACGCTTTTCCTGAGTAAAAAACACGTTAGGCGCCCTTCTTTTCAATGTGTAGGGCAAACGTTAAACGAATTTAGCAAAAATCCGATATTGGTTGGTTTCCACCAGACCTACGAACCAAATCCGTTATTGTTAATTTCGATTTCCACATATAAAAATGACACTGTCGCTGTACTTTTCTCAATTGTACTACAAATCAAAAGTTGGGATGCTGTGAATTTATTAATGTCAAAAAGTTTCCACACTATTTTTGGTTTTCAAGTATAGCAAAAATATAGTCACCGCAGCTCAGAAATAATTTAGATTGTGGTTCCAATTGCTGTTGTAGTAGTTATGATTTTAATTTTGCTATAATGAATTTGCTAAGGTAGGACTTAGATGCGACCCATTGTCAAATTGTCTAGAGTTGTTGTTACAGTTTATCCTCATACAAAAACAGTCTTTGGGTGGTGAGGTACGTCAATTTGATAATTATTTCTTTCACTTCTAGTTTGTCGTTATACAAAAACAGTACTTGGGTGGCGAGGTACATCAATTTCATATATACCTCTTTTGATTTGATAAAAGATAAAAGTACATGCATTTGGTAAAAGAGAAGTATTTATCAAGTTGATGTACCTTACCACCCAAGAACTGTTTTTGTATAAGAATAAACTGTATCAAAAAGTTAAGAGTTTATTTCCAAAACGCCTTATATCCACTTTTGATGTTTTCGAGAAAACCGCAAAAAACTGTATTGAAACTTGTTTTTGCGTATATTTTGTTAATTTCACTTTTTGGGGATTGCAAACGTATTCCTCTTCTAAACCTAAAAGTTTAAAAAATTAACAATGTTCAGTTTAGGTTTTATTTTGGTTTATTTAAATTAAAAAAAGTGGATACAAGGTGTTTTGAAACTAAACATTATAAAATTCTGGAAAATGTTGTGTCATCTAGAATTAATCTGAATCTAAACCTTATGGTTTGTTGAAGCATTTGTTGTAGTGTCTATATAACCTAATTGGTTGCTGCTTTTACCCACAATTGTACAAAAAATTGCTTTGGTGACGTTGCGGATGATTGCTGTTGCCTCTCAGCTTAACGCTGCGTACAACCATAACATACCAGAAAAGTAATCATAGAGTTTTGACAAACTTTTTTGAAATTATGAGTTTATTTACTAATGCCCCTCTAGTGGAGATTATTCAAATCTGTACTGACGCCCTCAGCAGTTCGGAACGCCTTCCTGCACCTTTTCGAAGGCGTATCTTTGTTGAATTATGGAGATGGCAACTTCTTTGTCGAGTTTAGCTTCGATGACATCATGCATCACCAGATCTACGTAGTTGCCATAGGATCATTCCTTGGACCTGCTCTTTACAATACTTTTTGTCGGCTACCATGAACCTAACGTTTCCAGGTCACTTTCTAGCCTGAGATGTATTACTGCTGTATGGATGACGCTTTTCTAGTATTCAACAACGAAGATGAGTGCGATCATTTCTCACATATCTGCCTCAACTCGCTTCTCTCTTCTCTTCGGTTTGCTTTTGAAAAAGAATATAACCTGACCTCCCTTTCCTGGACTTGCTGGTTGAAAAATCCCTTTACAAGTTCATTACTTCTATTTACCGGAAACCCACATTTGTCGGTCAATATCTACGCTGGAATTCCTTCAGTCCACAGAAACGTAAAACTAACTTAACTCTGAGCTGAGCTCACCGGCTCTTGCCATGTGTCCTTCTGAAAGATAGTCATTAAAACTAGACAAAATCTAAATTATTTTACAGACTAATAGATACCCGAAGCACGTTATCAAGTCATTTATGGCTAAGAAAATAAAGCAATTTCACGCTCTGCTTAATTTTGAACCGGAAAGATGCTTCGTGTGTCTACGTCTCCCATGGTTCGGTTTTGTTTCTACTCGATTTAAAAAGCAAGTAAAATCTGCTGTCAAACAGTGCTTTTCCGCAGCGGAAACACGAGTCGTTGATTACTCCACCAACGAGCTTCTCTCCGCTGCAAACAAGGGTGTCCGGCCTGCTTTATAGAAAAGCAACGTGGTGTATCAATTCGCATGCCGCTGCGGCAGTCGATTTGTACAGTAGGTCGTCTCTCCCAAAGGCTGCAGGACTGAATTAAACACCACATTTCCAAATTCATCTGCTCTTTCTTTTTTTTCCAGAAATGCTTACTTCATGCCCATTGAGTCCATCCTGCAATTGGGTTGCCTCTAGGCCCGACCTTAGCAAATCTTTTCATGTCAAATTTAAAAACAAAGCGACCACAACAACAATTGCATTCAAACCCTAAATTATTTTTTCGATATGTTGACGATATTTTTTCTATATTTGAAAACCAAGAATCGTGTGGACAATTTTGGAAATTGCTATATTCACAGCATCACAACATCCGATTTACAATGTAGAAGAGTACAGCGAAAATGACATCTTTAGATGAGGAAATCGAAATTAACGATAACAGATTTGAGTCATGGGTCTGGCTGAATCAATCAAGATCGGACTGTTGCTAAATTCTTACGCTGTGTGCCCTAGAAATTGGAAAGACTTCTGACGTGTTTTTTACCCTGGGCAAAAGCACTATTTTTGGCAAACAATAAGTATTCCAGAATATTCTTGAAACAAATTTTGAGTCGTTTCTCGGTCAATCAAAACAAGCTGAAAAAACCAAACCCAATGAGCCACAAATTTCCAAACTGATACTAAAAGCGCCTACCCCGGACAAACTTCAAAGCAATTTTTTAGAAACATGAAAAAACTAATTAATAAAAAATTAAGTTGGAAACTTTTTTCAACTGTAAAGCCTGACCCTTCCCTTCCTGCGCGTAGATGTCGTGTATCATTTTAAATGTTTAGAAAATGTGAACTTGACCTATAGCAGTGTAAGTACCTCCTTACGACATTTGTGCACTAGAGCAAAAGAGCGTCTAAGCTCCTCAAAGTCCAACACAAGCGCCATTAGAGAGCACATTCTCGACCAGGCGCGTAGCCAGGATTTGGAAAAGGGGGGGGCTATTTTGAAAGAGTGAGAAGTGTGCAAACGACCTTGACTCGAATTTTCATTGACCTTAAATCAGTTTCAGACGGTTTGTCAAAATTTGAGACGAAATGTCTCGGAAAGATCGAAAATTCAAACGTTTTTTCCGCCAAAATTTAGGTGATCTCCAAAAAAAAAAAAAAAAAAAAAAAAGGTCTTCGCCAAAATTCAGAGTGATTTTTCGGCCGAAATTCAAAATTCAAACGTTTTTTCCGCCGAAAATCAAGTGATTTAAAAAAAAAAAAGGTCTTCGCCAAAATTCAGAGTGATTTTTTGGCCGAAATTCAAAATTCAAACGTTTTTTCCGCCCAAAATCAAGTGATCTTTAAAAAAAAAAAAAAAAAAAAAAAAGGTCTTCGCCAAAATTCAGGGCGATTTTTCTTCCAAAATTTCGCAGGTTCAAACGTTTCAGGGGGGGGCTCTTTTCGCATGGGGGGGGCTATTTTCAATTTTTCACAGAAAATCGGCCTCAAAAGCACAAAAAACATGCGATTTTGCATACTTCACAAGCCAATGGGGGGGGCTCGAGCCCCCCCGCCCCCCCCCTGGCTACGCTACTGTTCTCGACTGTCATTCGTTTAGTAAAATTTCTAAACTAAATTTATGATTAATTTTCCATAACACTGGTCAACAGAAAAGGCTACGTCGCAGAAAAACAATCGTTTTCCAGCGCTTCAGGTGTGCTGAACCCAGATCTGCAGTCAGATTTTATTTATGACGTCTAGTAATAGAGATATTTTCATTTTATTTTACTTACTTCCATTCCAATCTAGGACAACCTTTCAATCTCGTCGTAACAATCAGTTTTATTTCTGATAAACAAATGAAACTTATAATGTAATGCTCCATAACAAGATGCTTAAATACTATAATTACAGTCAGTTGTCTGTTTACTTTTTAGCTTAAGATAATTTAAGCTACCGGGTTTTGATGAAGTTTAGAGCAATTAAAAATTTCAGAGAAAATGCTTCTTTTTGATTCTATTTTAACATCGTGTTTACATATCCCCACTTTTAAGGCCTGGTTCGTGATTCCGGTGCCGGCTTATCGCTGAGTTATGTCAAAAAAAGTGCTAAATATAAGAAACAACTGTACCAATTTTAGAACCGTTAGAATTCGTGGTTCTTTTGCTGTTCCTGAAGTTCTGTTCTGTCCATGGTAGACTCAATAGGTCTGCTGCATTTAAAATGCATCTTTAATATCAGACACAGATTAGTTCATATATTGACTGAGTAGCCTAGTTGGTTTGGTTATCAGCTAGTTGCCAGCTGGGTTAAAGTTACTAGGTTAGCCTCAGGTGTATGGCTAGATCTAGAGCAAAGAGTTGAGGCCTAGGTCAGAAATTCAACTCTTGATTAGAACAAAAGAACCTAACTAAGAATTGGACCTAAAAAGTGCACATGTAAACAGGCTGAAAGTGTTTAAATCTATATGTATTTCGTGCTTAGATTTGCTGTATGGTTTTTGAAATTGCTAATTTTACGACATGCAATAATGATACACGTTCAACCCTCAAGCGTGGTTGTGTCAATAATCCAGACAATTTTTGTTTTGTCTGCGGTGAGTATGCTCCTCCTGCTCATCGAGTAAATCTGAACAGCAGAATAAGATATACTTACAAGCACTATTTTGCTAGCCAAGTTGGCGACCAAGATATAAAATGGGCCCCACGTATTTGCTGCAACCGTTGCAGAGCAAATTTTCTGTTTTGGCTGGATGGTAAACGGAAAAAAATAATTTTTTGCTGTTCCCATGGTGTAGCGTGGGTAGAGTGATCATGCTACTGCTTGCTACTTCTGCATGACAAACATCAAAGGATTTTCTCAAAAAATGGAATAAGTCCAAAATTTCCTACCCGATGTGCAAGTCAACTATTAAAATAGTTTCCCACGATCCATGTCTGCTTATACCTCAGCCTCAGTGGGGGATTTAGGGGGGGGATGGGGGGGATGCATCCCCCCCCACCAGCCTAAAAGTAACGATTTTGGCCGAAAAATCAGCCTCTATTTCGAATAATTCGGCTCCATTTCGGGATGCATCCCCCCCACCGACCTAAACGTAACGAAACCGGCGAAAAATCAGTCTCAATTTTGGTGAAGACCTTTTTTTTTTTTTTTTTTTTTTGGAGACCACCTGAATTTGGGCGAAAAAAACGTTTGAATTTCCGATTTCGGCCGAAAAATCACTCTGAATTTTGGTGAAGACATCCGAATTTTTGAGGTTTTGTGCTTCAAATCCCCCCCACGAAAATTTTCTGAATCCGCCACTGCTCAGCCTCCTTCTAAAAAGGAAGATGGTTTGTCTGTTGATCAACGTACGAGTACCAGTACTAAAAGGGAAGAAGATCTTATTGAATCAGACCCATTTTTTTAAGTTGAGTCTGGACCACTACTTATCAATCAGGAACGCCTGGATGACCTGGTGCGTGATCTATATCTATCCAAAGAAAAAGCAGAAGTTCTAGGGTCTAGGCTACTACAGTGGAATCTGCTGCAAGCAGGAACAACCATTTCGTCCTTTCGCAGCCGTAATCAAAGCTTTTGCTTGTTATTGTGCAAGTGCACAAGATATATGCTACTGCAAAGTTATTGATAAGTTGATGATTGAATTGGGTTGTGAACATAATCCTGTTGATTGGAGATTGTTTATCGACTCCAGCAAAACAAGTCTCAAAGCTGTGTTGTTGCACAATGGTAACACCAAGCCATCAATCCCAGTGGGCTATAGTATCGTCAGGAAGGAAACTTACGATACAATAAAAATTCTTCTTGATTTCTTAGAATATCCCAAATATAACTGGAAAATTTGTAGTGATTTGAAAATTGTTTCTTTTTTCCTCTGGTTGTAGTTAGGGTATATAAAGCATACATGCTTTTTATATCTATAGAACAGTCGGCAAGACAGCAGTCACTATGCAGTAAAAGTATGACTTCCTCAACAAAACCCCCAAATTGGAAGCCATAATGTCCAACATCAGCCTTTGGTAAGCTAAGCAAATAACTTTTTACTGCCTCTTCATATCAAGCTCGTTTTAATGAAAAATTTTGTGAAAGCGATGGACCAAGATGGCGATGGCTTCAAATTTCTCAAAGATTTTCTTTGGAACCGATAAAAGTGGTACAAAATCGAAAGCTGGAGTCTTTGAGGGTACTGAAATTAGAAAATTGATGCTAAATGAAGAGTTTGATTCACGACTTAATCCGTTGGAATTGGCTGCTTGGAATGCTTTGAATTCAGTTGTTGCTAATTTTTTAGGAAATTGCCGTCATGACCAATACGCCGATCTTGCTAATCGCATGCTAAAAGCGCATGAGCAATAAGGAGCTCGTACGTCTTTAAAAGTGCACTTCCCTCATTTTCACTTAGATTTTTTCTCCTACTCTTGGCGAAGTAACCGATGAGCAAGTGGAAAGATTTCACTCAGGATATATTCAAAATAGAAAGGTTGTTTCGATGCCAACATGATGGGAGATTTCTGCTGGTACCTACAACGTGAGAGCAAGAGCTCATCATATAACCGAAAAACAAAATGTATAAAATATTTCCAAAGCCTTTTTACACAATATATCGTGAAATAAAATATAATTGCTTTCTGTTGTAGGCGTCTGTTTAGTGCAAAATGGTAGATCACAAATAAGTGTGCTGAGTAGAATCAGAAAAAAATTGGGACATGTGGTTATCTCAAAAACTTGACGTTATAGTAGAAAACTTATGTCATTTTTGAAATCAGGACACCCAAAGTAGCCAAAATCACTATCATGTTAGTTGCGTAACAAAAAAAAAATTTTTTGTTGTCCAGTGAATTCGTAAATGCTCTTCTTCCTTCGAAGCCAAAATTCACGAAGTTGTAATTTGTGAAAAAAAAACCCTAAACTTAACAAACAAATGATGTTCAGCGAACTTTAGTTTTATTCAGAGTTTATTAGATTGGCATTTCATCAAATTGTGCAGTTTACTGATTGTTATACTTTCTGTAGTTCTGATGATAGTTGATGAAATCTACAAAATTCATCACTCGTTGGTTTTGCCTTTTTTTGTAACTTCTTTTGTTGTGACTAAATTAATTTCACTGCTTTGAAGTTTTCAGTAGAAAGAATAGCATGTTTTTGATTTCGGTCTTTAGGTATGGAACTACCGAAATTTTGTGAGTGATTATTTTATTGTATATGAGTGTGGCGTAAGTTTTGAAAACATTACTATTGCATTTAGATCCAGATAAGGACTTAATGTGAGACGCCGTAAATGTTCGATAATTGATACTATATGTTAATAAATGAATGAGAAATTTATAGCTTAATTCTGTGGCTCTGATAGCATTAGCTTCGTTTTTGCATTTTGATGAAAACTATCTCTCTACCGTGACGGTATTACAAAAAATGATTAGCGATCACGTAAATTTTATTGAACGTTTCTGTAAACGAATACATTCAAAGCAAGTTATCAAGAGTCAAAATTCCTGATTCTTGTGCTCACTACAAGGACGATATAAATGAGCTTTTTTTTACAGTCATATGTAGAAACATATATAAATTTTTCATAAACAAAATTTAAATGAAACCAAAGCAATCTTCCCTAAATACTGGCTTGAATAAATTGCCGTTTCAAGTTTACATTATTCGAATTGCAAGGTTAGCTACCAAATTGCTTCTTTATGCGAAGAAAACTATAGAAAACTTTATGTAAGATGCTACCTTGCAATTATCCGTGTTTAATAGTCGTTACTGGATAAGTGCCGCTTTTTTATCAATCTCGCTCTATTCATGTAAACTCTCTTTTGAAACTTTTGCCTTTTAATATTAATTTTCTCCACTGAGAAATATTTATCAGTGTTGCTAGATCAAATTGATTAAAAGCCTCAAAACAGAACTAAAAAAATGATTGAATTCAGCAAAGCAAAAAAAAGTCAAGTGCTTGGAATATTGGGTGGAGCAAAATTTTCCAAGAAAGAAGTGAGAAAGTTTTTGCCCGGCCTGAAGTCAAATTTCTCTTATGTTTTATGTGCTTACATTAAAAAAATTTGTATGAGTTTCCAAGAAGTCACGATTATGTGTCCCTTATAATCACAAAGAATCCAAACGAGTCCATCCTCCTCCCAAAAATAAGAGAAAAAAAATTTTTTTCAATTTCAAAATAAAAAAATTGAGATGTAAAAACATCACATGAAAAAAATACATTTGACAACCTTACTTATGAATGAAATCACAGTTAGATGGTGTCAAATCTGGTCCCTGCCCCAGTTTTATTTAAAATAGTGCTACTTAAATATGAACACAAAATTATGAGATTAAAAGTTAAGTTTTCGCATGGTCAACAATTAAAAGAGAAAATGAAATCAGCTTGCAACCAAAAAAGTACGTAATGCATAATAATTAACTGTACTTGTATGGAATAATTTATATCCAAATTTCGATTGTTTTCAATCCACCAAAGTGCAAGAAAAGGATGCGATGCTACCGTTGCAAAGTCGTCGCCACCGAACCTAAATAAGAAGTTAATGAAGCAAATGACTGTAATCTGCAAACTGTGGTGATATAAAAGAAACAAACCAAAAAAATAAAAATCAAATATCATTAACCTACTTTATTTGGTTAAAATAATATTCGTACTTGTAAGAGCAACAGAAATGTTTCTAAATATTGTACTGCGCCTCAGCTAAAAAGCATTATCATATAATGCTCTACTGGCTGTATCACACAAAGTATCACTTCAAAAATACTTGCATTTGCTTTACTATCAAGAAATTCATTATTTCCTGCCTAAAAATTTTTTAAAGCGTACCAGAAAACGCATACTGTAGCAACAAAAATTTTAGTCCATGTTGTTTATCCACACTTGATTCGTATCTTTAACTAACTATTCTGCAAATTTCGTTTCAATAGCTTAACGCATAACAAAAATATCCTTAATTGCTTGGTTTGTCATAGTAAAATTCGTTTTGAATTGCAGTTATATGCAGTGATTGAGTTGCTTAGGCCAAGCATCGTGGACCTTGACATCAATATGAATTTTTGTAGTTAACCGTACGATCAGTGGCGCACCCAGAGGGGGGATTTCGGGGCTCGAACCTCATCCCTTTTGGAACTCAAACAACATAATTTTTTTGATATAACGCAGTTTGTACACTTTGCCATATTTACTGTTTACTAAATAATCACTTAAGTTGTTGTTAATCACTAAAGGTATTGTTTCAGGGCTTCAATTTGATTTTGCAAGATAAGACGTTGTTTTAGGGCTGTAATTTGATCCTTCAAGATATTTACCAGTTTGCTTAGTTTGCAGTCAAAGACATGCGTGTTTTTCAGCAAAATTGCGTGACTTCTAGGAAGCTGCAGCAGTTTCGCAATAAGTGCACAAATTACAGCGCAGCAATGGCGTTCTCAATTGAAGAAAAACTTGATAGTTTTATGACTGAAATTACCAACAAGTTTACAAAACTTAACGAACGTCTGGATAACTATGAAGCTAAACTTGAAAAAATTATTTTGAACTAGAAAGGAATACCAAAGAGAAATTTGAGAGTGTAAATCAAAGGTTTCTTGAATTGGAAAAATTCAAAGCAGACTTTGAGAAAGCCGCCATAATGCAAGAAAGCTATCAGAAAAGATTGAATATTCTAGTTTACGGCATCGAAAAAGATCAAGAATGTGCAAGGGAAACGAGACAGAAGACGGCAAAGAAATTTGATCACTTTTTATATGATGCGCTTAAAATGGACACAGACGATGTGGAAATAGAAGAAATATATCAACTACCTCAAAGACCAGTGATAAAGGACGAAAAAAAGGTAATTAGACCAATAATAGTTAAATTGGCTAATGCGACGACTAAACATAATACTTTTGAAACCTTGAAACGGCTTAGAACATACAAAGAGCAAAAAAGCTTGAAGGTAAACCATTGCTATTCGCCTCAGACCATCTACCAAAAAAGTTTTTGGAACAAAAAAAATTGTTAATGCCTCATTTATTCAAGCAAAAAAAAAAAAAAAAATCAGCAGAAAACATCATTGCGGGCGGAAAATGGCGAATACACTCTCTACGTCAATCAAAGAAAGATTCCCCTACCAGGAGATTATTCTTCTAAAAATTGACTGTCCTATAGATAGACTGCCGAACTTTTTTGATAGGTGTTGTAATGAATTAAAAATCGCCAGTTAAATTTGCTCTTTTATTTATGCATTTATTTTTCTTTACTTACAAGTGTGATAAATGCCATCCTTTAGTGTATGTATATACTACCATACAGTTGCACAATTACGTTCCTGTGGAGTTTGGTTAGACTTGAACATAGTACGTCTAAAACTAGGAAAGCTTTAATGCCAATTTAGATTACATGCAAATTACGTTTTTCAACAGTGCACTAATTGCTCCTGCTTCAGTAACCTTTGTCGCTTGCAATTTTTTTGATTTTGAACCATTTCTTTGACAGCAGTTTCAAATACTGCCTTGCCTTCAATCAACCTGACTTGGTTTACTAACAACTTTGAAAGCAACAATAATGCTGAGAGATTACTTGATAAAACAACTGATGTAATGTATTCGACTTTTGCTCCCTGTCGCTCTCTCGATTGCATCTGTATCGCCTCGTAGTTTTTGCTCTAATAATTCTTTAATTCTTATGCATCTCAATATAACCTCACTAAATAAACACCACGATGATCTAAATGAATTATTGCTTACTCTTCCATTTTCCCCTAAAGTAATTTGTTTAAGCCAAGTTGGGCTTAAAAATGAACTCTCACAAAATTTAAACATGCATGGGTACAAATTTATACACAAACCTTCTCCAACGATAGTAGGTGGAGTCGGAATGTATATTTCGAGTACCAGTTCATTTGAAATTAAAAATAAATACAACCTTAATATTCAAGTTTGTGAGGACCTCGGTTAGCATTAAACTAGGATAATTGATTGATGAATGTTCGTATTAGATTAGGAAATTCATTGATAAATGTAAGCAATAAGCTTGGAAAATTGATTGATAATATTACATTAGAGTAAGAAAACTGATTAATCAGAGGTGGAGTCCTCGAGGACGTCCTTGGCCTTGGCCTTGGCCTCGAGGCCTCAAGTCCTCAAAAATTGGCCTGTCCTCGGCTCGAGGACAGCACTATTTTTTGAATTGCTAAAATTTGGTGAAGCGCTTGAAAAATTTTTTTGGAAATATCTTAAAAAATTTTTTCATTATTTATCGCCTAAAAAATTTATATTTAAAATTATCGCCTCTCCTGTCCTTGGCCTCGAGAGTGTCTGTTTTCGGAAAGGCTGTCCTTGGCCTTGGCCTCGGATTTTTTTTGTGTCCTCGGCCTTGGCCTTGACCTCGAGCCTTGTGTCCTCGACTCCACCTCTGTGATTAATATTACCATTATTAGACTAGGAAAATTGATTGATGAAGTTAGCTGTGGAGTAGGGAATTTAACTGATAAATGTCAGCATTAGACAAGAAAAATTGATTGTAAGCATTGGCATAACAAGGTGGATTATTGGCTGTTGGCATTAGACTAAGTAAATTGATGTATAAATATTAGCATTAGGCTAGGAAATTTGATTGACAACTGTTAGCTTTTAACTGGAAAAATTAATTGATGAACGCTAGCATTAGGCTAGGAAAATTGATTGACAATTGTTAACACTTGACTAGGAAAATTGATTATAAAAATGTTAGAAGTAGACTAGGAAAATTAATTGATGAATTTAAGCATTCGTATAGGAAGTTTGAACATTACATCTTGGCATTGATTGGAAAAATTAATTGAAAATATTAGCGGTTGGCTAAGAATATTGATAAATCAATGTTAAGGTTAGGATAGCACTCCAATCCGATATTTAGACAATGGCACTCTAGTTTCTGTTAACAAGTGCAAAATCCGACTTCCCCGCAACCCCAGTCTATGAATTGCAAGGCTGGTTTCCGGAGTGGATTTGTTTTACCTGTATAGGTGAATAATTATGGTTTATAGCATGTAGTTGGCTTAGTATGGCACGATAGGCAAAGTATGGCAGTGTAGACTTAGTATGGCATATGGCAGGCATAGCATGCCACAGTGGGTGCCGCAGCTTAGCACAGCATTGTAAGCATAGCGTGATACCCTAATAAATTTAGCCTGGCACGCCAGTACGCGTAGCGTGACACCTATATAGTAGGCTTGTTTGGCACAGTAAACATAGTACAGTGTAACACTAGGCGTATGGCATAGTTAGCTTAATATCGACCAGTAGGCACTGGAGGTTAGTATATCATAGTTGGTATAGCAGTACACCTTAGTAGGCAGAGTATGGCATATAGGGGGCTTGTTATGGAACAGTACGCGTAGTATTAAAGGCGGTGAATCATCCAGCCAATTCCGGTGGTTTACAATAGCTAAAATTGAACTATAATTTTTGATTTTTTTTGTTTTGATTTTGGGGCTGCGTTTGCAAAGATATTCAACAAATACAAAAAGATGTCCCCCCGAAAAAAGTTTTTGGAAACTCTGAGTTTTGATCTTCCCGCCAAAACCACAGTTCTCTAAACCATTAGGCCTACTGTAATCTTAGTAAACTATTAGGCCTAACTATCTCTAAACTATTAGGCCTAATAGTTTAGCGATAATTAGGCCTAATTAGGCCAAAGCTATTTATAAATAAACTATCTCTAAACTATTAGGCCTACCACAGTTCTCTAAACCATTAGGCTTACTGTGGTTTTGGCGGGAAGATCAAAACTCAGAGTTTCCAAAAACTATTTTCAGGGGGACATCTTTTTGTATTTGTTGAATATCTTTGCTACCGCAGTCCCAAAACTAAAACAAATAATATCAAAAAATGTAGTTCAATTTTAGCTATTGTAAACCACTGGAATTGGCTGGATGATTCACTGCCTTTAAAAACCATAGTAGGCGCTACAGGCTAGTATGACATTGTAGATATCGTAGGTTTATTATGGTACAATAGGTATAGTTATGCTATATTGTAGTCTAATTATGGCACAATAGACATAGTATGCTGATTATGGCACAGTAGGCATAGTATGCCACAGTGGGCACTGTAGCTTTGTAGGCATAATATGGCATATGGTTGGCTTATTATGGCACAGTAAGTACTGCAGCTTAGTATGTCATAGTAGACATAGTGTGGCATTGTAGACATAGTATAACATGCTAGTATACTGTAGTGTGGCATGTACAGTAGTAGCCTTATGGCAAATTAGGCATAATATACCACAGTAGGCGTTGTATGTCATAGGAGGCTTAGTATGGTATTTTAGGCATAGTATGACATGAAGTAGGCTTATTATGGCACCCTAGTAGGCATAGTATGTCACGGTAGGCACTGTGGTATGGCATTGTAGACGTAGTATGGCATTGTAGACATAGTATAGCATGCGAATATAGTATGGCATGTACAGTAGTAGCCTTATGGCACATTAGGCATAGTATACCACAGTAGGCGTTGTATGTCATAGGAGGCTTTGTATGGCATTTTAGGCATTGTATGACATGAAGTAGGCTTATTATGGCACCCTAGTAGGCATAGCATGTCACAGTAGGCACTGAGGCATAGTTAGCTTAATATGGACCAGTAGGCACTGGAGATTAGTATACTTAGTTGGGATAGCAGGACACCTTAGTAGGCAGAGTATGGCATATAGGGGGCTTGTTATGGAACAGTACGCATAGTATTAAAAACCATAGTATGCGCTACAGGCTAGTATGACATTGTAGATATCGTAGGCTTATTATGGTACAATGGATATAGTTATGCTAGATTGTAGGCTAATTACGGCACAATAGACATAGTATGCTGATTATGGCACAGTACGCATAGTGTGCCACAGTGAGCACTGTAGCTTAGTAGGCGTAGTACAACTTCAAAATATGACATATAGTTGGCTTATTACGGCAGAGTAGGCATAGTATCCCACAGTAGGCGCTACAGCTTAGTATGTCATAGTAGTCGTAGTATGACATTGTAGACATAGTAGGCCTGTAGCATTCGAGTGTAGTATAGTTGGTAGCTTGGCCAAATGGGTAAAGGCGTATTGTTTTCGACGACCTTGATTGAATAATCTGGGTTCAACCCACACCCTGGTCACGCCGTTGCGTCTTTGGATAAGACGTTTTACGATAATTATCTGTGCTTGGTGGCTTTGAACCAGCAGCAAATTCGGCGGGCAAGAATTTGAAGAAATCTACAGGAACGTTGGATCATCGGAAACTCCTTAAGCAGGTGCGGATTTCTCCAATCACGAAGTAGTCACTGCAATAAAAATGTGCGGATCGTCCAATAAGTTAGCGTCTGATGCTGTCTGGTGACAGGAGAATAAATAAGCGCTACAACAACAATATACAGTATAGTCCGGTAGAAATAGCATTTACCCGGAAAAAAATTATAATAAGCTGAAGCTTGGCACGATGACTCAGGACCATGCCCTGAGCCACCAAAAAAAAACCCATGTTTTGGACATTGGCCTTCCCCTTTTTCGGGCTTTAAAGTCTGCCATCTAGTGTAAAAGAACTTTTACTATCCAATGGCCAATCCAAAAGTTGTAAAAGCACCAAGTTTTGAATAAAAGTTGGTTTTCAAGTTCAGGTTTAAAAAAAATTACTTTGAAGTTGATGACGTCATTGTTGGTGACGTCATTGCAAAACTTTTTAAAAACGACGTATTAATGGCTCAAATCGTAAATGAGAATTAGGTTTTTGGCTCCAAACCAAAAATTGTTTAAGTCAAAGTGATAACGTCACAAATGTTTTAATGACGTCATCTTTCACGAGTTTTGATTGTACATTTGATAAAGTGCTTGACCCAACGAAACATTGCCAAACTTTTTTTTATTAGCTTTAAACTTGGGAGAACAATATTGTGAATTCAGTCGATTAAAAGTCAGAAACTCTGTTGTTAGCTAAACTCTGGTGTGGTAGGCACCGCCGTAGCCAGGGGGGGGATTAGGGGGACCAGTCTCCTCTCCTTTTGAAAGTGCACAATTTCACAAAAATTACCGTATTTAAAAAATAGAATGTCGAAAAACTGGAGTAATTTATAAACGCTCAACCCAAGTGTTATTCTACCCTGAGTTGCAAATGAGCATTGTCAAGACTTTTGCAGTTTTTGAAAATTTTTTCTAAGATCATTAGCTTCTCTACCTTTCACAACAAATTTCAGCCGTTTAGCTTGTATTGTTTGCAAGATATTCGGGTGGAAAAAACGTTTGTAGCAAAAAAGCAAAGTGAATCATTGTTAACATAGCAATGGAAATGAGTTACTATAAAAAAATTGATTTTGGTAAAAATTATTGAAAAAGTTATCTATTACGTCGCATTAATGTAACAATCGCGCATAAAAGCTTGATTTAATTGAAAGAAGAATTTAGCCACGTTGCCTTTTTGCTCCACAGGGTAGAAACAAAACCCAAAAAGTGGGAGTGCGTGTATAGTCAGAGTTGATATGTATTGAAAATGTTCGATCATTGAGTAAGCTGTTGGATCTCGCTGTCTCGGAATAATAATGTCTCGTCAGCATACCGCATTGCTTTTGCGGAAGAAAGAAAACGAGGCTGAAAGCAGCGCGATTTCGCACCAAAAAACGCAATCCATTTGTTTCAAAACTCATCATTTTCCAAAATGCAACAAGTAGAATCAGATACTGCCGAGAATTTGGAGCGGCTGAGATCTGACGCGTATCAGTACAAGATTGAAATGTCACCATAATCGAATCGTATATCGACCCTTATAAATTTCGAGAATATTTTACTTGAAAATAGTCGGAAAAAACACTAATCGCAGAAGGAAAGCAAATCTCTTTTTAAGAGAATGATTCTCCGTTTATTTTGAACGTCAAAATTGATTTTTTTTATACTGTACAGTATTAAGTCCGTTTTACCGATCATGCGTGTTTATGCGTAAAGATATAGGCATGTCATTTGATTGAATGCATTTTGCCTGTTTTTTTTGTTTTTTTTTTGCGTTCACATGGAATAAGATATCAGACGTAATTGGTCTAAACTGCTTTGCGTAAGCCTAGATTAGGACCAACACACTAGTGAGCCCGTTTATCCGAAAAACGACGAAATCAAAATAATATTGCTCAATAAGTTTTTTTTAATTACCAAAAGTGAAACTACTATGTCAGCTTGATCGTTTAATTTTGCTTTCAGCTGGAGTTGGGGAATATCGATCGGCTGGTTTGAATTAATTTAACAACTCCAATCTGCGCAATGCCAAGTGTTTAACACAGTAAATAGTACGCTAATCTAGTTTTAGGAAATCTTTGTCGATCAATTTCTGTGTCTACATATTACACCGTATAGCTGTGTTGATTATGAACAATGCTTTGTTGTCTATCAGAGCAGCGAGTCCGGTGACGAGCCCAAATTGTGTCGAAGTCTAAATTGAGCTCGCTGATTGGTTGCGAGCAAAAAGTCGCGCAGACGCCGTCCGCCTAATCCCGATCTACACTGTGCGTAAAATTGTGGGCGCAAAAGCTCGCCTTTAATTTATCTTAAACTAAAATTCGGTATGCTCGGCGCATAGCCTTATCAGAGTAAAAGCAGCCAGTTGTTTTTAACAAACTAACAATATGCCTGCACATTTGCGATTTTACGGCCTGGCCTAAAAATTCGCTCTGGAAGCATTTTATACGCAGTTTTCCGCGCGAACCAAATTTTGTTCGCGAGCGTGCCATATAATCAAAAATAAAGCCAATGTATTTCGTTATGACCATTTTTCCACGCCGCGTTCGATTCGCATTATTTGATTGAGACTACCGCACATATGGAATTGGTCGGTCGCTATTGCAGTATTCTTGCTTAATGCTTAGATCCCTATTTCCTACCAACAATATCAATAACAGTACAGTAATTAATTAAACAAAACTTTCTATTGGCAAACCATAATACCGCGCATTTTTTCTGTTTAAAGATAGCAAGCAGTATGTGGTGTCTTTTGTCAATTAACATAAATAATAACTGGGAGCACTAACTTTTCAAAAAACAATCATTTTCGGGTCTAGGCGAGGGTTGTTCGTATGTTTTTGCGAATTGTGCATTTCTTTTGGTCTTAATTTGTTACTATATAAAATGCTAGAAAGATGGGCAGGCGGCAGCTTGAGTCAAAGACCGAGAGATCCCTTGGCTGTCTCCAGACCAAGGCAACTTGATGAATAAAATGTAATTATAATTATTCGAAAATTAAAATATTATTTTGCCAAGTTGCTTAAATAATAACGGCAATCTGTGATTTTCTTCTATGGCCTACATGAAAAAACTCGCTTTTTTGTATCCGCTGTTGCATCGTCAAATAAAGTAAAATCGTGAAACCACTTTAATTCTATTCTTTTTTATTCCTTTATTTGTTAATGCGTCTGCTGCATGCATGACGGCAGCACTTCAACTTGTTATCGCTTAACCTTTGTACAGTAGTTTGATACAATTTGCCTAATAAAAAATTTTTGATTTGCATATGCTTTAATCATAGCAAAAAAATTTGTCCCTCCCTTTTGTTATTTCTGGCTGCGCCGGTGGTAGTAGTCAATCAGATAAAACTTAATCCTCCCCATATGGGATTAAAATAAAATAATGCATTTTGCAGTTAAAGCAAGAAAACCTATGAATGTTTATCGAAAAGTTCCCTCGCGCTGTTAAAGTTAATCTGCAATTTTAGTTTAAAATGCAAGCATTAGCAAAGACAAAAAAATTATTAACGCTGCAAATTGTCAAATATTAGCGTGGTTATTATCAAATCAAATCAAAATTATTATATTAATTAAAAAAGTTTTGTTTAGATGTTATTCAGGAATCTTGGTTGATTAGATAAGTTTTTGATCAGTCATTAATTTAGATCAATCAGATAAGTTTTGTTCAGTTGCCTGGCCTATTCTAGAATACATTTAGTATCAGAAATTGTAGAAATATGCTAACGCAGTATTTTGCGTTAGATATTGCAAAACGGTAGAAATTTTGTTCTTATCGGGTATATCGTATTTGGGACATATTCGTATTAATTTATATATAATTGCACTCAGGCCCGGCGCCAGGATAGCGTGACTGGGGGGGCAGAAATAAATTTTGGGGGGGCCAAGAAGTTTATTTTGTGTAAATTCGAGAAGGGCACAGGGGCACGAGAAATTTATCCTAGTTTGGATCAAATGAACAAGGTGAGGAGCAAAGATTCCAAGGGATTTTCCGGCCGAAAACGGGTGGTCTCCAAAACAAAAAAAGGTCTTCACTGAAATTACAAGGAATTTTCCGGTGGTAATCGGAAATCAAGCGGTTTTTCCGGCCGAAAACGGGCGATCTCAAAAAAAAAGGTCTTCACTGAAATTGCAAGGGATTTTCCGGCCGAACACAGGTGATCTCAAAAAAAAAAAAAAAATCTTCATCCCAAAACCGTCATGAAATCCGTTTCAGTCCACAAAAAACACCAATTTGGGCCTCGATTTGCACTCCAGTAGCCCTGAGTCTGTTTATTTCTTCGCGGCACAGTCCTTGCTTAGGGGGGCACAATTTTCGTTTGGGGGGCACAAGCAGTCATTTGGGAGGGCACGGCCCCGGTATGCCCCTCCGTGGCGCCGGGTCTGATTGCGCTGGTTATTATTTTTTTAGAACCATTGCATGTAGGAGGACGATGCAAGTCCTCGGCCAAGGAATCGAAGATACCTTAGAACCTCAAAATGATGCTGATATTCTCAAAGTGTGGCAAAGTTCAAATTTACGATCAAAACTTTTGTCAGATGACGTCATCAAAACGTTTGTGTCGTCATCACTTTGATTTAAGCAATTTTTGGTTTGGAACCAAAACGCTATATCTCATTCACAATTCGAGCCATCAATACAAAATACGTCATTTTTCCAAAACTTAAAATTTGGCAATGACGCCACCAACAATGACATCATCAATTTTAAAATGAATTTGTTTATACTTGCTCTTGAAAATCAATTAAGATTTAGAATTTGGCTCTTCCATTACTTTTAGATTTGCTGTTGGACACTAAAGACTCCTTGACACTAGATGGCAAACTTCAAAGGCCAAAAAAAGGGGAAAGTCCCATGTCCAAAACATGGGGATTTTTTTTTAGTGGCTCAGGACATGGTTCTGAGTCATTGTGCCAAATTTCAGCTGTTTGTAAATTTTTTCCGGTTTTGCGTGTATTTTGTCGTATTTCTACCGGACTAGTACTGTAGTGGGCTAATGGCACCATAGGTTAGTAGGAGTACTATATCATAGTAGGCTTAGTATGGCATTGTAGGCATAGTGTAACATGAAGTAGACTTGTTATGGCACCCTAGTAAGCATAGCATGTCACAGTAGGCACTGTAGCTTACTATGGCAGAGTAGACATAGTTGGCTTATTATTGCATAGTATCCCACAGTAGGCACTGCAGCGTAGTATATTATAGTGGGGATAGCATTACACCTTAGTAGGCAGATTATGACATACAGGAGGCTTGTTATGGAAAATAAGCATAGTATCAGTAAGCATAGTGTGCCACCATAAGTGCTGCAGCTTTAGTATGACATTGTAGGCATAACATGGCACCCTGGTAGGCATAGTATGGCATGCAGTAGGCTTATTATGGCACAACAGGTATAGTAGGCCAAAGTGGGCACCGTAGCTGAGTAGGCATAGTATGACATATTCTTGGCTTATTATGGCACAGTAGGCATAGTATAACATAGCTCGACAATTAGACCTACAAGGCATAGCTTTTCCATGAACTATCACCGTAACGAGGTGGAAAAGTCTATGCGCCTCAATGACCTGCAGAGCTGTACTGGCTGGAGATTCAATTCTCCTGATAGGGATACCCATGCCAGATAGATCTGATGGTAGAAGCGAGACGAAGTATAGTTAAAATCAAAATAGTTCGAAAGCTTAAAACTTGGGTTGGTTATGCCCGTCAGCTGTGGTAAGCAAATAACCTAGGAGAAGGACAACTCTGATATAAAACCTCTCCGCAGTTAGATTAAACTGCAAAACAAACCATGATGAGCACAAATAATGAAAATTACGTGAACGACGTTAATGGGGCCACCTTCACAAATGGAACCTCGTCCGGCAGGGGAGCGCCTAGGGACTCCCAGGTCGTCATTCAGCGAAACACCTATGGCGTTCGAATCTTAGGCAGAGGGGCTCGTTCAAAAAATAAGCGACAATCTCCACCAGCCAGCCCCAGTGGCAGCTCCACCAATGTGCCCGCTACACGTTTGGAGAGGCGAATGGAGGCAGCGCAGAGTATCTGTACTCGAGATAATGTCGCACACTCACGGGTCAACCATCACCAACTGCTGTTGGGCAATTGGAATATCCTCACCCTCACAAAAAAAGAGCTAGAATTGTTTGAGGAAGCAAAGCGATATTATTTCGATATTATCGGAGTTTCTTCAACCAAACGACGTGGATCTGGATGGCGGATGGAAACTTTACTATTCTGGTGCTGATCCTAGTATGTCTGCACAAGCGGGTGTGAGGATTCTCACAAGCTCCCGTTTGTCAGACTGCGTTTCGGATTGGATTCCTTTGGGATTGCGGGTCTGTATGTTGAAGCTCAAGGTATTGGATCGGTCATTGTGCCTATTGCAGGTATATGCCCCCAATGCCACGAGTGAATATCAGACTTTTGTGGATGAAGTAAATGATACTCTTTTACGAGTATCAGCTACTGAAACTACAGTCCTTATGGGGGATTTTAACGCACACGTTGGAACAGACACAGATACATGGAAGAGTGTGATCGGAAAACATGGAGTCACTGGACTGAATGAGAACGGAAGGTATTTATTGCAGCTCTGTTGTAGCAACGGACTCCGCATCATGAATACCTTTTTCCAGCACAGAGAGGCTCACAGGTATACATGGTATCGACCTAGTATGGATCAAAAATCTTTGATAGATTTTTGCATAGTTTCGTCAGATTTGTTTTCTGATGTGCTGGACGTTCGAGTGAAGCGAGGTGCTGAATTGTCAACTGATCACCATCTGGTAGTATGTTCCTTACGACTTTCGAAACCTTGGCCAAACAAGAGATCCAACAGGTCGTCTGTGACCTACCGGATCAAATGGGAGGCTTTGGAGGACAAAGAAGTAAGAAAACAGTTTGCATCAAGTATATCATCTAAGTTCAGACTACTTCCTGATGTATCCGAGGACATCGAGAGGGAATGGCTGCTGTTCAGATCAGCAATCAATTCAACAGCTGTGGAAAGTTGTGGGCGAAAACGGCTTAGAGTGGTGGGCAATAAGGAGAAATAAACACCTTGGTGGAACCAAGAGGTTAAAGAAGCTATTCGAGCAAAGAAAGATGCGTTCAAGGCCTGGCTACAGGACAGATCGTCATCTGATTTGCAATTCCAGTACACTGAGGCGCGAAAAGCGGCAACTTTGACAGTAAAAAAATCCAAGGAGAAGTCATGGGAAGAGTTTGGTCGTCGGTTGGATTCCAACTATTTTTGAGCAAACAAAGTATTTTCGCAGACCATCCGCCGTTTACGTGGCAACAGATCGTATATCACATACTCCATCAAGGATTCTGACGATAACATTCTAACGGATGAGAATGAAATCCTTTCACGATGGAGAGAATACTTTGAAGATCTTTTGAATCCAGTAAAGGCATCGACTCGTGACACGCACGAAGTGACACATCTAGGGGAGGACGAAGTTTTCACTGCAGCAAAAGTGGCAACTGCAATTAAAGGGATAAAATCTGGAAAAGCTGCTGGTAAAGATGAAATCAGACCCGAGATGTTAAAAGCGCTGACTGGAGAAGGAATTCTCTGGTTAACGCGAGTGTACCAAGTTGCGTGGAAGCTTGGCAAAACTCCCAGAGATTGGCAAACAGGTGTGATTATTCCGATATTCAAGAAAGGAGATCGCAAGCAATGTACAAACTACAGAGGGATATCACTCCTTAGTTTGCCAGGGAAAGTATATGACAAATGCCTTGAAAGGAAATGCCGAGAAATAGTGGAATCAAAACTGGAAGATGGTCAGTGGACCACGGGTCGCGATTTCGTCCGGGTCGCAGCACCACGAACCAAATCTTCACTCTGAAGCAAATCTTTGAAAAATCTTGGGAGTATGGCAAAGATCTCTTTGCATGCATTGTCGATCTTGAAAGAGCATATGACCGAGTTCCTCGGAATAAACTTTGGAAGGTTTTGCAGGAGTATGGCGCTGATGGTCAATTGTAACGCGCTATTAAGTCATTCTACTGCAGACCGGAGTTTTGTGTTCGGGTAAATGGCAAGCAATCAAAGCCGTTTCATGTAGGCGTTGTACTCCGGCAAGGGTGCGTTTTGTCACCTTTCCTTTTCGTTGTTTACATGAATTGGATCGACTATTAAAGCCAAGCTGATGAGTGTGCCACGATTGGAAATTGCAAAATTAGTCGTCTGCTATTCGCAGATGATTTGGTTCTGCTTTCTTCCACAGAATCTGGCCTTCAGCGCGCATTAAATAGTTTTGCAGATGCATGCGACACCGCCGGAATGAAAATAAGCACGGCCAAAACTGAGGTACTTCATCTTTCAAGAAACCCTGATCAGTGCGTATTGCAGTTGAATGGAACGACACTGAAGCAGGTAGAGAAGTTCAGGTATCTTGGGGTTGAATTTAGGAGTGACGGAAGGCAAGACGAAGAACTGGATACCCGAATAGGCAAGGCTAGTGCAGTAATGCGAGCTTTGCACTACTCGGTTGTCATGAAACGAGAATTGTCGAAAAAGGCAAAGCTCTCAATTTTCAAAGCAGTTTTTGTCCCCATTCTCACTTATGGTCATGAATCTTGGGTAATGACCAAAAGAGTGCGATTACAAGTGCAAGCGTCCGAGATGAGGTTTTTACGAAGAATCGAAGGAGTTACACTGTTTAACAAGATGCGAGGCTCTGAGATTCGAAAATCTTTTAACATCGATCCTTTACTTCTCCAAATTGAAAGATCTCAGCTTAGATGGTTTGGCCATATAAGCAGAATGCCTCAGGAAAGACTCCTCAAACAAGCTTTACATGCCAAAGCAAATGGGAGACGACCAGTCGGACGACCTAGAACTAGATGGACCGATTACATTAAGGATCTTGGATGGAATCGCTTGGGACTTTGCCCAAGCGAAATGATGGATGTGATGGAAGACCGTGAGGTGTGGCGGCTTAATCTTGAGCTACTGCCCCCGCAACCCTCACGGAAAAGCGGGCAATGAAGAAAGAAGAAGAAGAAGTGAGGACCTCTGGATTGAACTAACAGTTAATGAAGTTAAACGCATAATTGGAGTTATATATAAACACCCGAATAATTCGAATGTTAAACAATTCTTGTTAGTGCTTAACACTTTTCCTACTTTTGGGTGGAATCTTACCCATGACACTGAGTTTAAAAAATATGATTTAACTCCGGTCAGAGTAAGCAACACAAAAAACGTTTGTTTTGAAATGATTAACTAATAGTTATAGGTTTATTTGCAAGTGAGTTTTGTTTCCAAAATTAGTTATTAAAAAACTTGGAGCACTTCAATTTTTGTGATCGGCTTTTGGGGGAAGACTTTTTTTGATCAAAATTAAAGCACCAAGTTTCATTAATAAGATTGATGTTAAGGTTGTCAATAGGCTTCAGAGCAACTATTGTTGACAATCAAGCAAAAATTTTATCAAAAAATAAACAAAAGCCTTTTAAAATTGCATTTTATTTTTGGGTGCAATTCCACCCATGAGGAGGCAAGTGCAAATTCGAGCGTTCACATGGAAGTGGAGTCGAGCAGAAATACTTCGTCAAACTTTGGCGTTAAAGCATAGACAAAAGTTGGATGGGCGTAGGCTATAATGAAAATTGTACATTTGCAAGGTCAAAAGGTTGTTCAATTAGTTACAGAGGGCTACGCTAGAGAAACCAAGCAGCCTATTTTATAATTGGTAGTGTAGTTCTAGTTTTGACTAGTAGAAAACGTATATGCCTACTGGTACCTGTTGAAAATTCTAGGTAAAACTTATAGTTTGAAAGCAAAATAGTCAAGTGGGTCTAAGCTATATACACATACAGTGTTAGCAGCCTACGCCTCACTAGAAAGAAAGACGACAAGAGCAAAGCTGGGTGTTGACATTTTTAATTGAGAAGCAGCGGATGACAAGTTTCACAACAAATAATTGTATGTATTGTGACATAGCTTACTCAGTTAGCCTACAATAAAAACTAGCACAGAAGAAAACAATTGCAAATTACGGCATATACCTGATTCAGTTGCAAGCTGCATAACAAATCAGTGGGGTAGCTTATTATGCTAGCGTAACATCCCCAGTTCACTCTGTTTTCTGTAGTGGAAAAAAATAGTTGTTAATCAGAAGTCATCCAGCTGCCTATGCTTGACATCACAATAACCAAATAAAAAAGCAGAGAATAAGAGATTGTAAGCAGTTGTTTACATCTCAAATTAATTTAGTCTAGAACTTTTTTGTTTTAGGTTTATGCTGATTAGTAAAAAAGTAAGTAAAAAGTACTGCCTGGCAGAAGGCGAAGAGAATTTTTGTTGAGTTCAACGGAGACATTGCATTTATTAGATTGTGATGATAGTGATGAAGATGCATTGTTTGACATTGATGTTGAAGATGAAGTAGTGTTAGCAAATAATGTTCCAACATATGAAAAAGAACATGTTACAGTTGAAATTGTTGATCCAGATGTTATATTACCTGAACCAGTTGAAGGCAGTTTGCCAATTTGGGACATAAATTTTAAGTGGAGTGAAAGCTTCCCCTTGCTTGTTCTGTCAGTGAAGCAGCAACAAGTGGAAGAGAGTGGGGAAAAATACAGTTACAGTATGACAGTCTACCAAGTGCATGTCGCATATTTGAAGACACATGCGAACTGGATTCTCTATCGGATGAAATTTTGATTCCTCAATCTATCTTCTACATGCACCAAAAAGGAAAACCAATTTGAATTGAAAAAGATGAAATGCGTGCCTTCATTGGAATAAATATATTGATGTCGTACATTGTAAACCCAGAAATTCATGTTTATTTTTCCAAAGAACCAGACCTACGAGTTAATCGCATTGCAGAAGCCATGAGAAGAGGTCGATTTTACGCAATCAGGACTGCACTGCATTTTGCAAACAACCTAAAATGTCCTGACAAAAGTGATCCATTGCATGATAGGGCATGGAAAATCCGACCATTGATAATCCATTTTAATAAAGCGTTTCAAACTGCAATGTCCCCAACTTATGAAGAAGCTATTGATGAACGGATGACCAAGTTCAAAGGTCCTCTTGTCATGAAGCAGTATATGAAAGATAAACCCATCAAACGTGGTTTCAAGCATTGGTGTAGAAATGATTCTAAAACTGGTTATATGTTTGAATTTGATATTTATGTTGGCAAAAAGACTACTGGGACTGAGTACGATTTGTCTGAAAGTGTTGTTCTGCAATTGACGAAATCATTAGTGGACTCCTGTTGTCAAATATTTTTTGATAGCTTTTATACATCTTCTCGTTTAGTTTATCGATTTCTGAAAGAAAGATCTATTTACACTGGTGGCACAGTAAAAAAAAATAGAAAAAGTCTGCCTAAAAACATGAAGTCCAGCAAAGAAATGGAGAAAGGAGAAATTGAAGCAAGGTATTTTAATGGAGTTTCTGTTGTAAAATGGATCGATGTAAAACCTGCTGTGATGATGTTCACAATTGATTCAGGAGATAAAAAAAAAACACTACCATCGTAAAGAGACGTCAAAAATCCAAAGCTAAAAAAGTGGAAGTTACAGTACCAGCTATGTTTGACAGGTACAACAAACACATGAGAGGAACAAATCTTTTTGATCAAAAGACAACGGCGTATGTAATTGACCGAAAAAGTTCAGGAAAGTACTACTGTTATCAGGATGACAGAAAAGACAGAAAGGTTTTCATCAGATGTGTTGATTATCAAGTGTTTCTTTGTCTAAACAAAAATCGCACTTGCTGGGAAGACTATCACAATAGCCTCTAAGCATGTACATACAATTTTGTGATGAACACATTTGTTGATTTGTAAACGAATTTATTGCACAAAACAATGAGTGATACACTGGCACTCCACAGACACTTTCTTTTGCATTTTCCTACGGTATGCAGTATAATAACGTCATCACTTTCGCTGCCATTTTGCTATATGACAGGTATTTTCTGTATTGTACCATTGCTATTTATCAAAATGTGTTGAATAGTGTTTGAATGTTTTAGAGTAGTCAACTAATTTAGCCTAATTTTGAAGTTGATGCAAATTAAAACTTTTTGTCTTCCGCAATAGTGTCTCGAAGGCCAATTTAGCAAAGTTGGTTAGGCAGAAAACAAAGATAAATTTAATGCAAGTGCTATTTTGGATGTAATTATAAAATATAAACCTGAAGCCATGTTTCAAGATTGCTTAAAATTTGTAAGAATTAGAAATGAGTATTACTGCTACTTTTGGACGAAAGTTTTTCTTTGCCTCCTGATGGGTATAATTCCACCCCAAATTTTCTGGGGGTACCATAGCCAAACAAAAAATTTGAAAATATTTTTTTCTGTAAATATTTTCAGAATGACATAAAATCTACCATATTTTCTTCAAAAAATCAAAAAAATCACCTGTTAAAATTTTCGGGAGGGAAGGTGTTAACGATAATCTTCAAAAACTGACACTTCATAACAAACATTGATACATACTTGGTGATTTAAATCTTAACACTTTTGGAAGTGTCAATAATATTTGCTTGAAATATCTCAACATGGTTAAAAGCAACGCTTGCCTTTCGTTAATCACAGAGCCTACTCGAGTAACCCCAACTTCTGCGACCACAATAGATCACATTATATCAAACGAAGCTTGTTATGAGGTAACCCTTGCGGTTTTGCAATGCAAAATCTCCGATTACCATGCAGTTCTCTGCTCTATATCCATTCTAGACCAACAACAGTCGAAAAAAGAAACGCAGAAATATTTTGACCTTAAGAATTTTGATAAAAAAAATTTTGTGAGGATTTACAAGATTCTTTGAATATGCATTTTGTCAATAATTTCTCAAGCATTAAAATGGATCTAAATTTCTCTTTTACCAAATTCCTCTCAGTAGTACGCAATGTGATAACAAAACACGCTCCTATTAAGATTGCTAGTCGGTCACAAAAGCGAAAACAAGCTAAGCCGTGGTTGACCAAAGGTTTACTTATTTCTATTCGCCGCAAACAATGGCTATACAAAACTCAATTCTTAAATGGCAACTCCTTGGGAAAGGATCAGTTTAAAATGTACTCTAATACGTTGAATAAAATAAAGCAATTTTCAAAAAAAATGTATTATCACAATGAAGTTGGAACTAATAAGAATAACCCAAAAAGGATGTGGAACGTTCTTTGCACACTACTCCCTAATGGGAAAAAACAGGTCACACACGAAATACCCTAACTCATATACAAAGGTACTCAAATTAAAGAAACAAACAAAATCCCCAAAATTTTCCATTCACGTTTTTCAACTATTGGTACTCTTTTAGCCAATCAAATCAACTCCAACCACCAAAATTATCTGAAATATCTATCTAACCGTTCCTCATCTTCCATGATGTTAGATCCTCCAACCCCTAATGATATTTATATCACAATATTCACACTAAAAACGAAAGTAAACCCGGACCAAGATTTACCCTGTTTTTTTTTCTAAAGATTGCGGCCCCTATACTTGTTCCTTATCTAGCTATTATTTGCTATCATTCCTATCAATTAGGCATTTTTCCTGATATAATGAAAATCGCCAAGGTGATTCCTATTTATAAAGCGGGTGTTACTACTGACGTGAACAATTACCGTCCCATATCTGTACTACCATGTTTATCAAAAATCTTTGAAAAATTACTATTGAAAAGATTGAACTCTTTTTTAGAAAAAAATAATATCATTCAACCCCACCAATATGGATTTCGGCAAAAACATTCGACAGTTCATGCTCTACTGCATACAGTTACTGGTAGTTATGATGCAATGAACGCAAAACTTTTCTCTAGCTTAATAATGGTCTACCTGAGGAAGCAGTTGATACCGTTTGTCTCAAAAAGTTACTCAAGAAACTACATCATTACGGTATCCGCGGTATAAAATTGTAAATAAACTAATTTCCAACTTTCTTTTGAATAGAAAACAATATGTTTATTTAAATGGAGTAAGATCTTCTTTACAACCGCTAACTATTGGGGTGCCTCAGATATCCATTTTAGGACTGCTGTTATATCTTATTTACGTCATTGATCTTCCAAACTGTCTTGAATGTACTCCAAGTCTTTATGCCGACGATACAAGTATGATTGTTCACGATCAGTGTTTAAGTGAACTTGAAGGAAAAGATTATAAAAACATATCTGACCTTAAAGTTTGGCTTGACTCATATTAATTAGCCTTAAATTTTTATAAAACAGTCTGCATGCTTATTTCTCCTTATACTCACTCTCGTAGTATTATTTTTAACCCAATGATAAATGGAAAATTATTAAAAGTGGTTATGTCTCACAAATATTTAGGAATTACTGTAGATAATAATCAACTAAATTTTATAAATCATATCAAAAACTTAGAGAAGAAAATTACAAGTGGAATGGGAGTATTATGGAAACGAAAAAAATTCCTTCCACAGGATATGTTGCTTCTGCTTTATTATGTTCTAATCCAATTACATATACTTTATGCTATTACTATCTGGGGTTCTACGTGCTAAACTTACAAGAATAGACTAAGAACACTACAAAATAGTGCAATTAGAGCCATAGCCAATGTCAGAAAAATGCAAAGAATTTCACCCAACTACTTTAAGTGCGGTATCTTAAAGCTAGATAACCTCTACAGATTTGAAACTGCCAAATTAATATTCCAATAAACCAAAAATGATCTCCCAAAGCCTTTTAAACATATGTTCCAACAATCTTCTCACACCCATTTTTATAATCCTGAAGTGTTACGCGTAAGAACTACAACAATCCTCCCTTTAAAACTGCAAGATTACAGCGATCCTTTAAGCACCAGGGAATAAGTATTTGGAATAACTTACCGCTGAACTTAAAAAATATGTCTTTTTCTCAATTCAAAAAACAACTTCAAAATTTCTTGATTCAACAATTTTAAGTTCTATGTAAAGCGGTTCATTATTGTTTTGTTGCTCATCTGCTTAACTTTAAACTACAGCGTATTTGAGGGCAAGGCGGCTCATTTGTTCAATGCCGACTTTGTTAGGTTCTTGTTTGTTTTACCATGAATATTATGCTTTTTTTTTCAATATTATCACTCAGGGGGTCTACTGCTCGAAGACTTCGGTCACTCGTAGCCTCCTGATGAGTATGCGCTGCTTATTTTATTGTTTGTTAACTTTGATACATTTTATGCTTTTTGCGCTGCTCGTGAAATAAATTATTTACTACTACTGCTACCAAGCAATTAAGAGTTTTGTATGTGTTTCAAGTACAATATTGCTTTTACAGTGTTTCAACTTTAAGTCGGATATATCGTGTAACTATGTGTATTTGTTATATCCACTGAATAATGGATAATAATGATGGATAATACCCAATCATAAACGTCTGAGAAGAACAGAGCTTGACGCTAAAAAGAGACAGAGCATTAGTAAAAAAGTCGTCCTTGTATAAAAAAAATCTACTAAGCCAAATGCACTTTTGCAAAAAAAAAAGTAAACAAATTTACTGTTTGAAGACGAAAACCACAACAAAATTACTTTCAAACGTAAAAATTTTTATTCTGCAACGTAATCAGGAATTTAAAAGCAGCTTTTAATAGCGTTAGAGCTATCATTTCCAAATGATTTTTTTCTGTATTTTTGCATTAACCTAATAGTATTTTAGATGATTTTGCAGCATCTTACGTCCAGAGGTGGGCAGTATCTAGTTACAATAGTAACTAGTAACTGTAGCGAGTTACTTTTTTAGTAACTGTAATTGTAACTTAGTTACTTTTTCAAAAAAGAAACGAAAGTGGGAACTAGTTACTATTTGGAGACATTAAAAAGTTACTAGTTACAGTTAGTTTTAGTTTTGGTCCCGTTAAAAAAGATTCTTTAATCGTTAGATTTTGGTTAAATGAAACACTTCACTCTATTTCCTGCTGGCGCTACAAATTACGGATTTTTTATTGAGCAATAACGTTCTAACAAAAGCTATTGTGGGTTGTGCCAACAAGGCTATTGAGCATTAACGGGGCTAACAGGCTTAGCGGTGACAGCGACAATGATGTTGAATCCGTGAATAACGATGATTTTTTTGGTTGTTTTTTCAGCCAATTTGAACCAAAAAAAAAGATGCTGCTGCGAAATGGATAGAAGGGTTTCTATCAGCAGTACCAGCAAAAAAATAGATGATAATTTCTTTGCTGATGCAGCGCTAAAGAAGCTGTTCGTTCAGTACAATACTTTTTTGCCCTCGAGCGCTGCAGGTGAAAGATTTTTTTGCAGTGCTGTGCACCGCAAATTTAAATTCTATTCCGAGGGGAAGACCATGGCACAAAATAGCAATAGGTGGTCCGCAACCGCAAATCCGCTAGTTTGCGGTACGTTTGCGGTACGTTTGCGGTATTTTTTTGCACTTCCACAACCTCAAATAACTTTTTACTTCCTCAAACTTGAATCGCAAACTTTGCTGTTTTGTTTTCCTGGTTTGATAAATAGAGGAGACCTACAGAAATATAACAATGTATGATATTTTCTATATCGGCTGCAGACTTGTAATAAACATCAGTAAGTTTTCTTCGGTTTATTTAATATTCTGTTTTTGTAAGTTATTATATTCATGTCAGCAGCAGGGCCGAGTGGAAATGTTCGCAGGTCGCAGGTTTGTTTAAACAAAACTGCGATCGGAGTTGGATTACGGCTGCGACTCTGGTGGCTGGAATAGACACTTGGAAGAGAGTAACCTCACCTGTGAATCACTTTCGTCGCTTGTTTTAACTTCTAACTACAGTATGTTCGTTGAGTTGAAAATCCTTATTTGATTTAGATAGCTGTACAGTACATGTACTTGTCATATACAATAAACATAAAAAGAGATGCACAAATCTTTATTGAGTCGCGGTAAGTAAAAACTCGAGACGCACAAACTTGCGTTTTTGCTTTCTTAAAAAATGATACTTTACAGGCATATAGGCTACTATTTACTGCTTGAGTAACGGAGTGGATGGGTAGAGGTTGCTGTCGATGTCACTTTCTGCTCCCTTCATCACGCATGGCAATTTGCAGATCACCATTAAATTAACTTAGTTTCAAACGTGATAATTGCACTAAGCGATTTTTGCTCCTGTATTGGTGCAAAATTTTTTTGAATCGTTTTAAAAGGTGTTCATATAAAGGAAAACTTTTGCCAAGATAAAAATGTGCTAGGCGTAAGAAGAACAATGGTTACATGAAATTATAACGCTTGAACTTCTAGTCGAACGTTGGAAAAGAGCAGTTTTTTAAAAGCTTTCAAATTGCGCACAATATAATTACGGTGCTGACTCTAGCGTACCTAAGAAGAAGGCCACAGTGCCATGGCCTTCCCCTCAGACCATAAAAATGAAACACGATAAAGCAAAACCAAGCATTTCTAAGAAGATATAAGTTATTACTGCGTAAATGCAAAAATAAATCGATCATTATTTTGGTTTGTCTTCTTCCTTCACAAGTGGCCTAGCTTTTTAATTCCGTAATGTTTTTGAAGCAATTTCATTTCACGATTTCATTCTTGTAAGTCTCGTAAAAGCATTATACTAAAACTTGCTTCCAGAATGCACAAAATCGCGTTTTTTTAGTGTAATTTTGCAAATATTTTCTGAAGCATGCCCATGGACCACCCTACAATGATGTTGCCTTCGGCTCTCTCCATAACATTGATTTGTGGCGTCATAATGTGACGAAACTTTAGGTCCCCCGTGGAAACTTTTTGCGTACGCCACAGGGTGCAAGTATTAATTTTGTTCGAAAACTCGCTCTCATTTAGAATTTTATGTTTCTCTTTAGCGCTGAGCAGTCAGCACTCAGCATCTAAGGTAATTGCAAAAAAAGAAAAATTGGGTTTTAAGTCTTGGTTATCGGTATGTAACGAAGGTTAGATTAATGGCCACTATTAAATTAGAAACTTGTTTTGACAGTGGCCAGTTTGTAGGTGGTGCCAAAAATCTACAAAATCAATGTGCCACAGTAATTTACGCGCCAAAAGTTTGTCAATATGATTAATTTTGCTCATGAATTTTGGAAAATTTTGGAGTAACGCCGCCAACTGCTCAGAAATGTATGCCATTTCATAAATAAAAAATACGCTCAGCGTTTTGACGCATCATTTGCACAATACACAAACTTTGGAAAATCAAAACGGCAAAGTGCTGTAATATGCACACATCACCACATATTGCAAAATTATTCAGGATACAGAAATTTGTTCCAGGATTCTAAAGCGGACAGTAATATTATTTTCCAAAAATTTCTGGAAATTTCTTGAGCGGCAACGCATTACTGTAAGTCTGAAGCATGCTGTCCAAAAAGACAATCAACGAAGCAAAAAAACAAAAGTACTGAAAAGATAAAACTAAGATTGAAGATGTTGGTAAGCCTGCAGTCTATTTAATTAGTAAACGTGCTGGGCATGCCATTAAAGTTGTCTTGTGCAACCCTTTGCCGCTTCAAACAGTCTAAGTTTTCCTTCACAAAAACAAGCCGTGGGAAGTTTCTTGACCTTAAGCCTACTCATTTTGCTGTAAGAATAGCAGCACCTCTGGAAAATAATTGTTCCACAGCAGCGGAACTTGGTGAGAGGGTGCTGTACTTTAAAAATTCATCCACCCAATTCTGTGGATACATTGAATCGTAAAAACGTGTTTTTTGGAAATTGCAGAAACGATTCCAGTGATGTTATTGATTTGCGGATTTGCAGTAAATTTCAATTGTTTTGGCGCAAATTTGCAAATGTTTGCGGTAAGAAATCGGTTCGCAAATCCACAAACCTAAACCTTGAGTCCGCAATTTGCGGACTTAGGGACCGGTTTGCGGAAGTGCTCCCCAGTCAAAAATTATCCATGGATTATCCTCGGCCCATGCTTGAAAACACAAAAATGTTTAAATTGTTTATAAAATGGCTTGTGAGCATGAAATAAACCTCAAAAATTATTTTTGCATGATTCCAGTGAGGTTTTCTTAGACTTGGTTTTAACTTAGTTTGGCCAAGCATAAGATAAACCATGCATATATCAAAGGATTATATTCGATTTATCTAGCATGGTAACAGTAGTATTGACCATGCATGGACACATCCAGCATATATGCTTGTTCCATACTTGGAATATCTAGTAAAAACATTGAATAGTTATAATAGCAGTAATGTTTTATTTCAGGCAATTTTAAGGACATAAAAATAACAGTTTCAAAAAACAATTTCCCTGGAAAGACACTCATCAATGTAAAACTTGGGCCACACATGTATATTTCAAGCATAAATGCTTGATTGGCACTTGGAAATCTTGGAAATACTTAGCTCGGCAATAATGTTTGGTCCATGCATGAAATTCCCTATGTATATGCTCCAGAGATCCGAGTTTGGACCATGCATGAACCTTTCAAGCATATATGCTTTCGACATTAATGGCTGGGACTAGCATAAACAGTTGAACGAATCCAATACATAGGCTCGCGATATCAAAGTTTGAACCATGCTTTCAAGCATGCTTGGACCATTATCATTGGACCACGCTTGAACACTTCAAGCATGTATGCTTGGTAGAGCATTGGTTGGGCCATACGTGAATTTTTTCACTATATATGCTTAGTACATCATTGTTTGGGCCATGTATGAATTTTTTCGCTATATATGCTTGGTACATCATTGCGTGGGCCATGTATGAATTTTTTCGCTATATATGCTTGGTACATCATTGTTTGGGCCATGTATGAATTTTTTTACTATATATGCTTGGTACACCATTGTGTGGGCCATGTGTGAATTTTTTCGCTATATATGCTTGGTACATCATTGTGTGGGCCATGTATGAATTTTTTCGCTATATATGCTTGGTACATCATTGTGTGGGCCATGTATGAATTTTTTCACTATATATGCTTGGTACATCATTGTTTAGGCCATGTATGAATTTTTTCACTATATATGCTTGGTACATCATTGTGTGGGCCTTGTATGAATTTTTTCACTATATACTGTATGCTTGGTACATCATTGTGTGGGCCATGTATGAATTTTTTCACTATATATGCTTGGTACATCATTGTTTGGGCCATGTTTAAGCACTTTAGGCATATATATAATTATGGTTACAGCGTCAATGGATGATCCAAGCACGAATACATTCGGTTATACAGTATATTATGCTCGAAATGTCAGTGTTTGGCCATGACTGGACCAAGGTTAGCTAAGTTTGAAAAAAAAGTATGTCCCATTCCGAAAATATGCTTTTTTTGCCTAAAATATCTTGTCATCCTGCGGTTGTTAAGGTTTCTTCAATTTTTTTTTCTGCTGATGTCTGGCGTGGCTCCCTTGCCCTTTTTTCCACTGCATGGATCAAAAAAAATTTTAAATGTTAGTTTGTTCTAATGGGGCATAAACATTGAGACTTACACAACTATTTTTCTGGCTATGCAGAATCTTAATGTGCATCTATGGTGCTGTGTGAGCGTTTGCTGATATGATTTTGAACTTCTTTTTGAAGATGACAAAACGTAATGAGCGCGTGTTTACCCCCTCTAACTTATGGTGATCTCACAACTCACTTCTAGGTTTTTAACTTTTTTTGCTAGAAATATCCCAAAATCAGCTGTTTTATTGAAAAAGGCAAAAGTTTCGGTAAACAATGTGATATCGTCATCAGAACGAGTTTATTTTACTGTACAGTAAACAACCAATAATATTTTCTTGGCAATATTGTTCTTTAAGTGTCGATAAACAAAAAATTCATGGATATTATTCAAAATCGAAGATTTTGCTTGGAAAATTGCCGATTTTTTTTAGCGCTGGACTTTCGCACCCCTTGTACTCTACAGTGTTATTTCGGCAATCAATCTTCTCGACCTGATCCCGTTGCACATCTCTCGCTCTTACAAAATCGTTTTACCACCAATGCTGTCATCTGCTATCCGCAGATTTTTATTCGAAATTCGCTTAAGTTACCAAAATTTTGTAATAATCCGCTTTGCTACTTCTTACGTTTGAAGTTGGCGGGATTAAATGCTTCAGTTTGATTTGACGGGTGGGGCGGTTTTAAAAAGGCATTCGAATCAAGTTTTTCACTGTTTACCAAAATGTTGAGAAAAACGTACCATTTTCACCAAAATGTTGAGAAAATGTTTACCATTTTCACCAAATTTGAACTTTCTACGTCTTGCCATTTTTAAGATATTGCAATTCAAGTTAGCAATTTTCCTCTTACTCTAGTGCTTCCATTTCGTTAGTTTTGTAACAGACAATTAACATTTGAACTGCTTCCTTACATTTGCAGTGCTTGAAAAGCAGCAAATATACAAACTTTGCTGCTATAAACTTCTTTTGTTTCCAATTGACATCCCTGAGCAAATTTTTAAAAGAAAAAAAGACAAAAAAAAACTTCCAAGAGAAAAAAAGGAAAATTTAAACTGCGTTATCTCAGGAATGGAAAGCCAAAGAAAGCTCAAATTTGATGAACTTCATTTTCAGATACGCCAAAATTTTTGAGAGAAAACCGAGCAAAATTATTCACGACCTGAACGCCCTTTTAAGTTTTTGTTCCGTTGCTGGTAAAATCTCTAATCCGTTACTTCTAACAAGGATACAACAATTCCTGAAAAGTAACTTCTCAAAATTTGAGATTACTAGTCTCTGACATTCCTGAGATATGGCGAGCGGTTCAAAGATTCGTAGTTTTCTTCATTCTTTCTCAATAAATATTTGAACCAGTGCGAAACGCAAATGCGAGTTTTTCCTATTAGCTTTTGCGGTAGACAATTTTTTTAAATTTTTGTAAAGTTTTTCTTTAAACTTTTTATTTTTCTGAGTTTTTATACAGTTTTTCAAACTCAACTTCCGGTAAAAACATGCAAATAGTCAGAATTTTAAACGCAATCGCGAAAAATAGAAGGATTCGAAAAATGTGAAGAAGCGTATAGATTATGCCAGACAATGTTGTTTTGCGGTTATGCCAGTAATTGTGCCATGATTATTGGGCATTTCTCGATATGCTTTCAATCATTATATTGATCTGCTAAAATCTAGTTCGTACACTACGCTACTGTTTGTGTCTATATGTTTCAACTTTCAGCATTCTTGACTAAAAATTGATGTTTAGGTTAAAAAAATAGACTTCTTAAAGTTAGTAACTAAGTATTTTGCAGTGATGCGAAAAGAAACGCAAATAATGATATTCAATATATTATGTTATTGCAGCTATTTTTACATAATCACTTTGAGTGCCAAGAGCATGCTTGATTGATTATTGCTTTTTTGGGTCGATCGGTAACGCGTTCGTCTCTGTAGCGGGAAGTCTAAGATTCAAGTCTTGAGCCGGTCAAATCGGTCTCAGTATTGATAATGGCTTGCTACCGCTGCAGCATTTCTTCAAAAGAACCTGTGTTGCCGGGTTGCAATGACGCGAAGATTGGCCCCGCAAACTAATTACACGCTTTGATGTCATACAGCGAGTTAAATGAAAGATTTGATATGATTATTTTTGTTTGATCAAATGCTTTTATCGTCACTGCTCATTGCTTAAAAAGTACTGTTGTGAATAATAATGTCTTCCGTATATTGTTTGCAGTTATTTTTGTTTTTCACTAACGGAGAGTCTGAGATGTGCCTTTAATCAATTACTGTAAGTTTGCGTTAGAAAGGTGTAAACTTAATGCATTATAGGTTCATCACATCCTTATTTGCCAACAGCTGCGCAGCAACAAAAAGCGCGTGACTTAGAAAAAAAAGAAGAGATAAAAAAACAAACAAAAGAGAGAAAAGCAACTTTTTAGCAAAAGAAGTTTCAACAAATATTTTCCTACTTGTAAACAATCTCAGCACCACCAAGAAAAAACGTGTGACTTTAATAGCGTTTGACTTTAGGAACACAATAAAAACTGTTATTGAGAAAACAATATTGACCCACGGTTTTAGATTTGGTAGACAATGGAGATAATTATCAGTTATCAACCAATAAAGCACACAATTCTCACACTCTGTGATAGCCCGTAATGCAAGTTTTCCCACGTTGTATACTAACTGGCTAAGATACTCTGCTCTACTAGAAATGCAATTGCGAAACGTGATGACGAGAAACGTCTGAAGGTCTAGTGAACTACCAGCACAAAACAGAAAAGTAGCCATAACTTTAATGATAGTTTGGCTGATTGATACTTGAATAGAAAACATTTATCGGCACAACACTTAGTGAAACAATTATTGAAAACTCAAGGTACCATTACAATATATTATCAACAAAAAACTACGGGGTTCAAAAAGGTGTAAGCCGAAAAGTGCATTTCAGGTTACTGGAACCATAGCCATTGAGGCCGTGATTTCTACTGTATTAAAAGTGCACTTTTATATTTAAATATCTCAGCAATCCATTAGCTCCACCTCTCCAATTTTCAGCACAGCAACAGATTGCATTTCTCTGCGCTAAAATTTACTGCTTTTGATAAAAAAATCTCCAAATATTGTCAGCAGCTGGGAACGCCCAGTCCCTTTCAGCTGTGCTGTCCATAAACGATGGTTACACTTTTACACAATCTTTTGCCCCTCTTTTCACTCAAATATTGTTCTGTTTACGCCTGCTAGTATCATTCTAGTGCTAGTGAATCATTTTCCATGCTCTAATACCATCTAATTTGGATTTTTGAGGACCGGGCCTCATTACACGTTTTTATTTATAGCGGGCCACACAAATCTCAAATATTCTTTGAAAATTTTTATTTTAGATTTTGTTGGATACGTTTTACTCCAAATACTGCTCATATAAGTTTGTTATTGTCCTACAAATTAAATAATTCTTAAACCGGAGTTAAGCTTTAATAAAATTAAACTTTGTTTGATGTCCACCAAAAATCAAAGTTCGTTCAATTATTGTAGTGTAATGTAAGAACGTTTTATTACACAACAAAAATAATTCGATGTTAATAATAATTAAATTGTGATGTTTCGACCTTTGCGGGGCCAGAGTTTTAATGTTTAATCGTCAGAATTTTAATTAATTAGGCCAGATAGCACGTAAACGATTGAACAAAAATAATTTGTTTATTAAACAACACCATCAAATGCGCGATTTTGCAAAGGAAAGGGCTTGAACCAAAAGCTAACATTTTTCTTAAGCCGAAGTTTGTAGAGTATCTAGCGCCCGACGTGTTAAATAAACTGTTACACGTTTAAAATGCATATCATGACGACATCTGCAGCCATTGGGCATTTTTTTGTGATTTCATGAAAAAATGGCCATTTTAGCATTACTTGAAAGAAATTTTGGACCTGACTTTTTAGGGCCAGTTTGAAGAATCCAATGCTGAAGTCAATTTATTCCCGCATCTGTAGTGATATTTTGAATTGTTTTCAAACTATTAATAATATTACGATATTTTGTTAGTATCTACCGAGAAATTCAAAACAAAAGACAGAACTGCCATTTTGGCTTTGTAAAGCACACACACTCACGCAGGTGAGGTTCTCACCTTTTTCCGCCCAACCTCCAAAGCCGCGGCCAGGCCAGACGAACCACAGCGATAAGCACCATTCCAGCTATATATATGCTAAAATGTTGAATGCAGCAGCTCATTGATCGCAAGCTAGGCCACAACCAGCGGAACCGCAGGTCAGGAAGAAGAGTAAACCCAGCAGTGCCGCAACTGGAATGTAGTTCTTGGGGGGCAAAAGCTCTTTCAAAGGGGGCAAAAACTTTGTGCATCAACAAGATCTCAAAAAAAAAGGTATTCGCACCGCTGACGGTCTTTAGTCTCCAAGTTTTTGAGTCGTTCTCACAAAAAAAGGTCTTCGCATATGACGGCTAAATTTCACCGAGATTTGAGCAACTGCTCTGCTGCAATAGTTTGCGCTCAGTCGGAGCACTCAGATGTATGCGAGCATGCTAAACAGTTTAGGGGGGCCAAATTTTTAGGGGGGTGCCGCCCCCTTTTGCCCCCCCCCCTAGTTGTGGCCTTGAAACCCAGTCGAGAAATTATGGGGCATAAAACTTTTCGGAGCATTATTCCCCAAGTGTTTTTACTGATTTTAATTTTTAGCTAGCTCTAGCAAAACTTTATCGAGCTCAATCTGGTTCGCGGCAAACACGCAAATACTACTGCAAAATACAGTATAGTTAATAATGACTTTATTTTCAAAAGTTCTACTATTTTCATTTTTTATTTCAATATTTGTGGAAAACAATATTTTTGAAAAATCTGTATCTCGTATTATTCGTAAACAGTAAATCCTATACAAAGTTAAAACTTAATTGGTATATTTTTTGGGTCTATGCTTTTAAAGAAATATTTCGTTATAAAGAAAAAAATAAATATTTATTTATGTAAGTATGATAAATATCTTATTTCCCGTTATTACCAGCATAAAAATTTAACTTTGTATACAGGCTGAGTTATTTTTGTGTAACTTTGTCACTATTAATTACTCGTATTTAATGCCAAGCACAAAACCTAAAAAAAAAAACGCTTGCAGAAAGCCATTTTATGCTTTGTCAAGAAAACAACAGTGGGTGAGGAAAAAAAATGAAAGTGAGCAAAGTGGTAGCAATTCATCACAATTACATGAATGTATTTCATCTGAATTACCATTGGAAACAACAGGCAATGTTGAAAATCGCGTTCTGGAGTCAGGTGATGACACAAACTCCACATTGTTTGACGATCCATCTTTTTCCGTTAATAGACTAAGCTCTTCAGCATCAGCTGCAAGCTCAAAGGAAACTGACAATAATCCTGAAAGTCACGGTCTGGAATCAGGTGACGATTCATACTCAGAAACAAATTCGATATCGTTTGATGCCCCATCTAATCTTCTTACCCTCGGCCCTTCAGCATTAGCTGCAAGCTCATCCTCAGCCAGCCAAAGTATGGGTGTAACATCTGATAAAAGTCACAGACAAGATTCGCCTACAGAAGAAATAAAAAAATGGGCATTAAATGAAACAAACGTTCCAAAAGCAGCTGTCACTAGGCTGTTACATGTTTTGAAGAAATTTCATCCAGAGTTACCAGTCTCTTTCGAAACTCTTCTTCCCACTCCCAATCTTCCATATGAAATCATGTATTCGGGTATGTACGTACATTTTTCAAACTGGAAAAAATCTTTGGAAAATATTCTGAATCAAAAATATTACAACAGGAACGGGGAAGTTCATTTTCAGCTCTTAATCAATATCGACGGTCTACCATTGTTCAACAAATCTCCAGACTACAAGCTCTATCCAGTATTATGCAATGTATACGAAGCCAATACTCGTCCGATTTGCATAGGGATGTATTCCAGTGAGAAATCATCAAATAGAGAGCTGCCTTCACCTGAAGTTTTTCTTGAACAGTTATTGAGAGATTTAAACTTTTTGAAATCAGAAACAATTCAAAGTGGGAACAGAACTTTTGTGATGAATGAAAAAGTAATTTTTCTTTGTGATGCTCCTATGCGATCGTATCTGAAGCAAATCAAATCACATGCAGGTTATAATAGCTGTGAACGCTGTTGTGTTGAAGGAGAGTTTGACTCTCGGTCCAATCATGTTTGCTTGCTTAGTACCAATAGTGCTTTAAGGACTCATTCTGATTTTGTCGCAAGAGCTGATCCAGATCATCATCGTGTTGGTTGCACATCAATTTTGGAACATCACGGGGTTGACATGGTGCATGGTTTTATTTTAGACTATATGCACATGTGCTGTCTCGGTATTACGAAACGTTTGCTGAATTGGTGGAAGGGTGGGGTTCCAAGGTTAGTGATATCATAATTATAAAGCATGTATTATCTATATCATTACTCACAGTAGATTATCACTAGTAAAACATTAAAAATTTACCGCCGAGGATCC